>OMLP01040009.1:0-32914 GCA_900302685.1 Spondyliosoma cantharus | reverse complement strand
GTAGATCATTTTAATGGAAACTCACCCCATAAGAAACTGAAAAGTATCAAAGGTAAGTTCAAAGGTAGCCAGTATGGAAATTGACTGTATCACCGCATACGCCCAACAAAGCGGCAGCATTTCCTGAAACTATACCCGATTTCAAGCACAAAATGTATACTTTTAAGGCAACCAATACTGTTATCTGAAACATGGAGTGGCTTCTTCATGATCTCAACTTTTGAAAAGAAACGATAGTGTCTTTGTTTATGTGAATTGCTGACAGCCGACTTGCTGCTGGTTTTTCCGTGGCGCGTCACATATTCAAAATGCTTACTGTATGCTGATGATACCGTGATTTTTCTCTCTGAGCCAAATCCTTATGTCATAAATTCCAAATTATTGTCTGATCTTCAGTTCTTACATGACTGGTTGAAAAAGGATTGACCATCAATGTGAAGAAAACTGAATGTATGTACTTTCACTCTCCCAGAAAATGTATTTCCTACACTGATCCTATCACCTTTGCAAGCCAAAATCGTGTCATCACAAAGCCCTACAAATATCTCGGTGTGCTACTTGATTCACATCTTACATACAGTGAACACATTTCTAACCTAACAAAGAAGTTGAGTCAGTAACTCTATGTGTATAATAAGTAGGGCTGGGCAAGTTAACTCGTTATTATCGCGTTAACTCATTAATTAATTAACGCCGACAATTATTTTATCGCGCATTAGCGCAGGTTTTATTATTTATTTTATATTTGTAAAAGTCTGTTGCTCACACGCTTTTATTTTGTGAAAGTCTGTTGCTGACTGCTGCAGAACCAGAAAAGAAAATAATTGGCGGATAAACAAACATGGAGGAGGACCGAGTGATGTCCAGTAGTCCCCAGTGAGAGCGGGTGCACATTGTAAATTTGTCGCTTTTGCAGTCCTCTCCTTTTTATTCGACTCGTGTATTCTTTGTGTGATGGTGCGTCTTGAGGGCATTTCATACCTGCCGTCATTTGTTGCGATTCTCAGAATGTTTCTCAGACGTCTTCCACAACACTAATTGGCCTGCAGTCTGTAGCTATCCACTTCGCTATGGCATTTGCTAGCTTCTCTTGCCTTTGTTTATCTATAATTCTCCCACACGCTGCATCTAACATAGTCTGCCTCACTCCACTGTCTGTTTCGTTAAATGATTTGCTGGTATCAACTGTGTGTTTTGCATTCAGGTGATATTTTAGAAGTACTCCGGTGATACGAAAATTCAACTTGGCAGTGGTTACAAATTACTTTGGTTCTGTCGACTCCGCCGTCTGGAAGAACTTTAAAATGAAAATGTCCATGTAAAAGTTCGGTACCCGCAGGATTTTGTGGGCAGTTTTTTTTATTTTTCATAACGAACAGGATAACATTAATGCCCTGCCAGTGACAATTAGCTTTAATTTTGTATTTGCTTTGATAACATTTGAGAAGTTGAGATTTACACTAAATATTTTATTTAACTGCAACTGTATAAAAAATGCTGATGTTAAAAGTGTTTGCACAACAAATGTTATGCCACTTTCGTTCATATGGCAGAACATTTAAAATAAAAATGCGCTATACACTACTTTTGAATTCATTATTGGATTTTGCGTATACAAATGCGATTAATCGTGATTAATCAGGGAAATCATGTGATTAATTGCGATTAAAAACTTTTAATCGTTGCCCAGCCCTAATAATAAGATTAGATCATATCTCCTTCTCTGTTTCTGAAATGTACCTACATGCAATTGTGTTTTCAGCAATTTCCTACTGTCTTCCAATCTGGTCATTTACCACAAAGGAGATTACTGAACCAATAGCGCGACTGTATTATCGAGCTCTGAAGATCCACAGTAGACTCCCAAAGTGGTCTCACTATTGCACAGCACTCACACGCCTTGACTTTTCAGAATTACATACACAGCCATGCTATTACATATTATTTTCAGATTCAAAACAGCACTTCAACACTTGCTGCACTTCTCCCAACACATAGTATGAGACAAGTGCGCCTCATCAGGCATTCATTCCAGTCCCTGCATACAAAAACAATATGGTCGGAAATCCTTCTTTTATACATACACCAAAATTTGGAAAGTAATTCCCTATCACATCAGAACTTTACCATCTACCTCATATTTCAAAAAGACATACAAACTACACCTTCTCAACACTTATACTTGCACTCATCGATTGGTCATGTATTGTTTAAGTATTTGTTTGCACATTCTGTATTGTTTGTTTTTTTTGTCTGTAGCTGTATAGCCCATGCTAATGTCCTATAAATGTGTCTATGACTTGATGTGACATGACTGTGGTTATGTTCCATGCTTTGCAGAACAGGAACCTGCTGGAAACCAGTTTTTAAACTGAGTCAGGCCCACTTAACTGTAACTTAATGTTACTTGTAAAGATTCCTTTATGATAAATGAAAAAAAGAAAAAGGAAAAAAAAAAAGAGGCCCTGCTGCTTGAGGAAACCGAGTGGATACTTGACCTTGCATTTTTAGCGGACATAACTGGGAAACTGAACCATTTGAACTGTGAGCTGCAAGGCAAAGGTAAGACTGTCACTGACATGATAAGTGCTGTAAACACATTTAAAGTGAAGATGAACATTTTCTCTCTTCTGCATTTACAGAGAAAAAAAGTGCTGCACTTCCCTCTGTGCATTCAGTGCTGAATGACAATGCTTCTGCATCTAGGGCTTTTGACAAAGCTGCAGAAAAGTAATCTCAAGTCATAAACAGACTTGGGCAAGAGTTTGAGAACTCAATTTGAGCCAAAAGAATCATTTTGAGCCATTTGTGTCATTGATTTCAAATCCTTTCATGGAAGTGGACATGACATGAATTGCTGAGCAACTACAGTAAATGTAATGTTCAACTTGCATGCTTGACAGGTGGAGACTGAAATCCTGGCATTGCAAAATGATCTCCACCTCAAAGCCCAAACTTTTGGGACCTCGTGGACACAGAAAAGTACAAAGCTGTATGCACAGCATCAATGAAAGTTGTCTGCCTTTTTAGTTCAACCCATGTCTGTTAATCAGCCTTTTATGGCATGAAGTTCATCAGGAACAAATGCAGAACGCGCCTTACTGATGCACATCTAAAAGACTCACTCAGAGTTGCAGTGTCAAAATATACCCCAGGTTATAGTACACTGGTGAACAGCATGCAATGCCAGGCTTCCCACTAATGAACAAAAATACAAAGAAAGAGATAACAGATGTTTTCAGTGAAACACCATGGAAACGTTTAACTCAAATATTGTACAAAAATGTGAAAAATAATTTGTTCAAAAAGCGTAACAGATGTGATGATTTGTTAAAAAATGCAACAGATTGGTGATTAGTACAAATGTGATATGATTCATTTAAAAATGTGAAAGAGTTTATATTGATGAGCGGATTTGTACAAACATGAGACAGAGTTCATGATTTGTTCAAAATTGTTACAAAGGTAGTGGTTTGTGCAAACAGGACATGATTTGAAGATGTGACAGTTAATGATTTCCTAAAAAATTTTACAGAAGGGACAATGTGTACTCAAATACAACAGGCGTGATTTTGAATAGAATGCTGCAACTGTGCTCACACAAAACTGTCAAGAAAGATATTTACACAAACATCAAAGATGTGGTAACTTTGACTTACAGATGTTGAAACTGGTTGAGATTAACAGAAATAAATAATGTTATCTGTGTTTCCTACCATTATTATTATTATTATTATTATTATTATTATTATTATTATTATTATTATCATTAATAATAAAAAGTATATTATCATTAAAGGTGAACTGTGCAACTTCATGTTTTCAGGAAGTGTGTATCAAACAAGAAGCCCTTCATGTTACTCTGTACCTCTGAAGAAGCTCTCACTTTCAAAAAGGTTGGTGACCCCTGGTATAGAGGTTAAACACTCTGTTAACATGATTGTTTACATTGCTAGCCATTTTATTTGAAGATGGGGCCCTGAACATTTGGTATATATATGTTGATGATTCGTTATGTCTGTGACTGGGATTTTTCTAAGATTTATGAAGAAGTTTATACAGAAAAGCACCAAGTTAAAATGAAAAGGTACAAAATGTGAATTTTATGCTGTGAGTACAGTTTCATACTGCAATTAGGGGGTTTTAAGGATCAGTATGTCATTTTATACTGCACAGTCAGTATATAGAGATTCCAGAGCTTAACTCTTGGTTGAATTATTTGCACTTAGTGGATGTAGCCATTGATACAGTACTGATGCTGATGAAAGGCACTTGGACAAAAGGGTAATGCCAATCTAGGAATGTGGTGAAACTGACAATGACCAAGAGGAAATGAACCACACTAATGAACCCTAGTGAAACAAGGCATGAACAGTGAATTAAATGATGGACATATATATACAAAAACAAAGGACCCTCATTCACAAGGGATATATATGTTTTATTTTTGAGAAAGCACCAGTTTGTGTCTTCGTTCCTCTGAACTTTGACCTGTGTTTTTCAGGAATCTGAACATCACTGAACTATGTGACTATGTACTAACTACTAAATAAACATATGTATGTAGTAGTAGCAGCATAGTAGTATATGAGAATCAAACACATAGCATATTATATCTGCTGCTATAGGTCTGTTGTGAAATAGTTTTGGATCACTTGCTTTTGAAAATATATCTTAGACAGAGATGTTCATGGATGAGGTAACGTTTTAAAGTTGTATTCATGTTACCTTTAGTCACATTTACATACCTTCCTCACTCTCTGATGTGCCATCTGATGTATTTCCGGAAGCGACCAAATGAAATGCACCGTTACCCTAAATAGAATTACCAGTTCCTCTTCGTTTGAACATTGTTGGAGACATTCGAGATAATTTAAGTAACTCAAGACAAAAATACAAAGGTCCAAGTGATTTCCTTTTAGACATTTCACAGCAGAAATGTTACATATTATATCTTTATTGTGTTATTGTCTATTGTTTGACAGTTTTCGATTGGTCTTGTTTGTATTGATGGTTTTGGTATGCTCCGAATGAGTTCAGACACAATGCAAAGTGATATTTAGAGGTGGCGGGATACAGCAACATATGATATCAGTGGAAAGACATGAATTTATCTGTAAAATAATCTACAGTACTTGTAAACTGCACAAAAACAAAAAGAAGTGTATTTTACAGTGAGTTCTGAGTTAAGTCTGAAGACAAACGGACAAGCTCACTTCCACACACATGGACAGTGTGCTCGTAGTTTACAGCTAAGTTAGTACATTTGATGTCTGGTTCAAATGTACACAAATGAGGCTTTTGTATTTTTTTTTTTATTTTTTTTTGTGCAATTTTTTCTCCCAACAGGCAAAAAATCTCCTGGGAAAATGAAGGCTGATTGGTGCTGAAAGTTGTCCTTTTTCCGCCTGAAATAACTCTCGAATGAAACGTATTTAAAAAACTGTGCACGTTAAGATCATTTCACCATCTTAGAACAACCTCAGTCCAGTCTAATATTTACACACTGACAACTTTTCTGACACTAAGGCACTATAATAGCACACTGAATCAATGAATTGACTTGTATTACCCCAGATGACACCCTCAGAAACCTAAATGGAGGGGTTGCATGTCAGGAGCAGCTGGCGGTTTACAGAGAGACACCTGTGCGGATTAAGCTCCGGTGTCTGGTTGAGTTTCGTTCTCCCAGCGGCCCCCGAGCCTAGACTGATAAATGACGCCCAGCTCTCCCGTCGCATAGCTTACTGACACACATCTCACACACATGCTGCTCTGATTTCACAGTGGAAGTGGCCTGGATAGACCTGGATTCAAAATAGAATGGCTAGGTCATGTTGCTGATCCAGGAAGCAGGACTATCGTGGTTAAATATGGATTTGTCGCAGTCTCGTGCCTTTTCAAAAATGTCTTGGCTATTTTCCATCTGTCTGAAATCCTATACACTGTAGCATGGAGGGAAACTTTTAGTGGATGCACGGAAGACAGAAATATTATAGACATTAAGAGGAACAGAAGGGGAGTGTTGGGTTTTAGAACAAATGATGCTGAAAAGGAGTAATCAGTTATCCACTTGTTCAATTTTGACTGTTCAGCTTCTCAAATGTGAGGATTTTAACCTCCTCTCTGTTTTATATTATTGTATATATACCTTAATCCTGGATTCAGAAAGCCCTGCTCAAGTTTTTTTCCGCCCCTGATCCCAATCAGAGAATATTTGCTGTCTCAAATGCTCAATATGTGGATTAAACTTGTGACACATTGAAATAACAGCTGCAGCTTATTAAATGTGGCCATACTTATGTTTCACAAGCTTCTTCATCTAAATAATGAAGACAACTTCCTGTTTTGTAGGCTTTCATTCATCCTACTGTAACTCAGCTCAGCATTTTTTGACCTGTTTTTTCCTTTTTAATTAGATTCACAACAACAAAGAGCAACAGGAAGTATGGAACTAGAGGACGCCAGCTTCGGCATGCAACAAACATCCACTCACCAGACTTGAACCCAGATCGTTAAGGCTGAATGGCATGTGTTTCAAACCTCTGGGCCTCCGGGACACCGCTTTTGATGGTTTTCTTGGTGGAGAGAAAACAATGTTTGTCTTTAATGACTTTGTGCTGTGGCACCAATAGTATATAATAAACCAAGAGGGTGGCATCTCCACATAATCCACACAGGAAGTGCAGGGAAAAAGGATACAAATCACAATAATGGGCTGAACATTCTCAACCCTTCTGTTTTTTTATGTTCTCTTCCAGAAATATTTGCAAACTGTTGCTGAAACAAATCGATGTGTCGTTTTCAATTTTGTGATGCTGACATGATGCTCACCATGCCGACTGTTACATATTTGTCCAGTTCAGTTGAAAGACAACTCAAACACACTGAAGCAGCTTTGTCTCCATTAATTTGACGAATGAAACCCACATCATGTGTTACTGGACACATTTCCAGCCTGAGAACCAGACAAATCTGCAAAACTCTGCTGATTTATTTGCTTGAGCAGACACATCGGTTCCTCCTTTTGTTCAGACAGACTTCCACCCGACCTGGCACTTGTCGGGTTGATCACAACAGTTTATCTAATGTTGCTGGGGTTGATACAATGACGAGTGTCCAGATTTGAAATATCACAGGTCACAAGATTCACTGCCTTGATGGGTTGCAGGTCTGTCGAACCATATCAACTCTTCATGTCAGTCCAAGCAAAATGACTGAAGGGTAGTGTGGATCAAATATGAATCAAGATTATGTTATTGCACTGCATATTTCTTGCCTTAAATGTTTTCAGAAACACATTTTAGTGTCACTTTCGAGCTCTAATTTGATAAAGCTTGCTACCAAGCTACCATTACATTCCTGATGAAAAATGGAGCAACATCTGCCCCAACTTACATGCGTCCATCAGTGCTATGTCACGTTTCGTTGCTGTGATTAGTTCAATGCCAATGCTTTTTTTGTCCGTGTATGTTGTTAATGTCTCTTGAGAAAAAATAATTGCGAGGGAAATGACAAATATGCATTTATGGATTAGTCTGGCGAAGTCTTTCCAGCCCTGCTGTGCAAAAATAGAACGAAAGAATAGATTTTCCATCATGATTTCATTTAGTGGCTGAATGAATCTGGTAACAGCACCAGGCAGCGATGAACAAGAACTTAACCCAAGTGAATTTATCTTTTCAACTCTTTTGCACAGCTGTGATGAATTCCTTCGCTTAATCGCCACAAGAAAAGCTACACTTTGTGATTTATTGTTAAACGTCATACTGTCTGCCGGCAAGGGCAAAAACAAGATCTTCGCCCATTAACAGACAGAATTAACTTTGGGACCACTGAGAGAAGAAGTCTGTGGACAACAGACAGCGAGCTGAATCTTCTCAGTTTTGAAATTCACTCACAGCTCGTAAACTTTAGATCATCATGCCAGTGAAGTCAAACATATTCATTAACTTCTGCTCCAACCACAGGATTGTGTTTACTTCAAAATGCTTTTTGGAATCATCCCAAACAATCACAATTAGATGAGATGGCGATTGGCCAGCTGTGAAGAGTGGAAGCCTGAGCTGCAGCACCTAATGGTGATAATAAACTTCTCTGTAAAGCACTCAAGGTTTTAGTTCAAGGACCTGTGTTTCAAGAAACATCTGCTGGTATGAAAAAGCAAAAGCGTTTTTTAACAACGCTGATGCCAAATAAAGACATGGACAGGCATCATTATTTGTGCAAAATAATAATGTGTTTTGACCTATAATACTTGGTCAAAGCATAATAAACAAAAAATAAACTTACTGCATATTTCCAAACCACGATATCCACCACTGAGTTGCTGTAATTTTTTGAAAATATTACCCCACAAGCAAGGACTGTTTTGAGGGTAAAATAATGTCTCTACTTCCTTCAAAGGTACAAAAATGCAGCCAAAATATCCCAGGTACGAGCGCTACCATATTACGCTCCTGTCGCTGTGGGACTGTGCCGTAGTGACATGCCACCTGCAGCTAGCCACCAGGGGGCGATGGAGATGTTTTGGCTTCACTCTTGAGTGGCTGCCATGTCATACATCTTTACTGTATATATGTCAACAGACCTGTCACCAAGTCACATGAGACAGGTCATAGTGCAGAATCCCCCTTCAAGTAAAAGTACTGACAGCCATCCCTAAATTTTAAGTTAAATTTGTTTCACGAGCATTCGTCTCAGTATTAGTCTCAGGTTGGATAAAAAGGGTGCTGTCACATTGTGTGTTTGCTTCAGAGCTGCAGATAACTTCACAGAAAGAATGCTTGACTGTGGTTAAAATGGAGAGCACAGACTTCTCTAAAGTGCTAGCGGCCACTACGGATGCCCTGCAGCAACACAATCCAGTCAGCTATAAAGTATAAAATAAGTATGAAAAGAAAAAGAACCCTATCTGGGAAAAGCCCCCTGACTAACTGCATTACAGTAAAAGGAGTTAACTCAATTGTTAGGGATGACATATGTGTGCTATGTGAACAATTTTCTTTCAGTTCAAGGCTGATGTACTGTAAATGGAGACACGTGAGACGGTATGCGTCTGCAGCAGTAGCAAATGCAAGCGAGCGACTCACAACATAAATCGAGTCTGTGATGATGTCATTAGATTCCTCTGAGAGAAGAGACCATAAATGAAAAATTACACAGCATGAGAGCAGCCTCAAGAGTATATTCCTCGTGTAACGTCTTAATTTCATGTTTCCAACTTGAAAATACACAAAGAAGCGTCCTCCAGGGTTCGGTCCTGCTGGATCTAGTGTTCCAGGATCATGTTAGAGCACATCTGGTTTAGATGCAGAGCTAAGACTGTGGCAAATCATGGCTCGTTGTGATTTGAAATTAAATTTATAGTGGAGCATGTTTATTATGTATTCAGAATGTTTACGATACAGGCATAAATAAAACTGGAGCTGAGCTTAATTCTAAAATAAATGGAGGCCAAAAGCAGCCGGGGTGTGCCTGTGTATCTTGTTACTCACACTCGAGTGTTAATTCACATATCAGCCCGACTCAACCTATTCCTGTCCCACAGCATTGGCGTCATTACATCAGCTAAATTATAAAGTGTTGTTGCAGGCAATCTAAGTTTTTTTTAAAAAATGGGGCATCTACACATAGAAAATCAAAGTAAAACTCTGGGTTGAATTTGAAGTTATCTTTAGGCAGAAACTTACAAAACGGCAACATTTCAGAGGATGGAGTCATCTATGCAGTGAAGAGGGCACTGGATAGTATTTCAGCAACAAGATGTATCTGCAGTGCTTTGGATGAGCTTTACATAGCTGTAATCTTTATTTTTTCAGTTCATTGTTTAGCTCTCCGAACTACAACTTTACTGTTTCGGTTCACTGTCACAGTTCTCATAGCGATGTTTTGACCTGCAAAAGGTGAATATTTTCAAAGTAAAAGCTCTCCCTCTGTTGAGTAAACACAGTTATATACAGTTAGGGACTAGCTAGGTGAAGAAAGTGGAGCATTTAGCAGTTAAACAGCCAGATATTACCATTATGAGTTAGTAGAGACCTAAAACCGAGATAAAAGGAGATTGTATATCGGCTCCTGAGTTTCATATGGATGACATTTGACATGCACCACCCATCTAATCACCGTAGGAGACAAAGTTAATGGCAACAGAACTCCCCAAGGGCGGTGACCCCCTACAGCAGGATAACATGCTCTGACACACAACTGGAGATTTTCTGTGGTGTTTGGCACCAGGGTGTGGCAGTGGATCCTTTAAGTCTTATGCAGTGTTTCCCACACATATGCTTTACTTGGGCGGTCCACCCAAATATATTAACGGCTGCCTAAGTTTATTTGGTGAACTATTATAGCATTTTAAAGGCTACTTTTATTTATTATTTTTTTCATCCGTCAGAGAAAACGATCTGCGATAAGTTAACAACGTGAAAATCTGTCCTCACATTTCACCTCCTGTCTACTGTGAAACCCACATGCTGTGCAAAGAGAGACGCTCTGTGGTTTTACATCCCTCCTGTAAACAAACTGAGTCCGATACTCCTGTTTACTGTAGGACTACTACTGCTGTTGTTTAGGACAAACTTGTAAGTGCACCTGGTTGTCACAGTGTTGTTCGTGCACGTTGGTTTTGATCAGCTACATAATTATCAGCAAGATGCCTCCACTTGCGGCTCACCTGTTGTTATGACGATGGAATCGTGGGTGAAAAAAAATCCTAAACACCAGTTGTGCTTTTTGATTGATTTTAGAAAAAAAAGAACAGAAAGGAGAGGCAGCCAGTGTGCATGCATAAAGTGAGACAATTAAAGCAACACTATGTAAAATAGGCAAACTCTTAAAGCGATTTTGAATAAAGATAGTTGACTTTTAAGCTTCATTCTCAGGTCATCAAATTGTTTGTTTGGGTTGTTTCATGGGATTTGTTAATAAAAAAATACAGACTATTACCAGACTTATTCGAAACATATGTTAAAAATCACGTGTGCTGTAATAAGCAGGTGTTGTGGTAGCCCGCAGGTCTAAACAGCTTCCTCCTTGGTGTTACAGCCAAATAACACAGCCTGTGCGTGTGAATAATTCAAATATGAGTCATCCTCTCCTCTTCTTTTAGTCTCGCAATCACCAATTAGAGGAAGAAAGAGCCCTAAAATGCATCGTTTATAAGTTCCAGTAGTGCAGACTTTAATTTTTGCCCAAGTTAACCTGTCTGCTCGAGTTAGACATCAGTGTACAGTTCAGAGGACGCGCCCAGCAGGAGAGCCCCCGCCACAACAGAGTCCTGCCTTTGAAAGGATTTGAAACAGTTCAGATGACACAGAGGGGGCAGGAAGTAGAATAGCGATGGCAATTCTCTTTAACACTGTAATCCCATTGTCAATTTCAAGGATTATTGTTCTTTCATCACAGTCAATGTTGTTTGTGTGTGTGTGTGTGTGGAGGGAGGGCGGGCGGAGGTGAAACAGAGTGCTGGGACATGTCGGCAGTTAATGGTTGAAATAAACCAAGGACAGGCTCACAGTCAATTATAGGTCAGTCTCCTTAAACCTTTGACAGCGCCTGTTGCTGTGTGGGACGATTTTTTATGTTGCACCAACAATAGTCTGCAAACAGGAAAGAGCAGGGATGCCAAAAATAGTGTGCAAAGACCAGATATGACCTTACAGGAAATTCTTTATTTTCCTGCAGTGGAGGTCTGGAGGGCAAGACGGCCTTTAAAATAATTTACAGACGTGGGATGCAGCAGCATAGAGACTCTGAGCTGTTTTGGACTATGCTGAAAGAGAAGAAAGACATTAAGAAGTAGAAGGTGACAGTGAAAACAAACTGCATAGAGTCAGCCAAAAATGCTCACAATTTATAAATCTGTCACAAGATTTCAAATCAGTTCATGGTACGACAGAACATCAATTTGAAGAGCTGATTTCCAAATTTGACCTCCAGGATTACACAATAAAAAAAATAACTCCAGTTGAGTACAAATGAGTTCACGGTTAGAACACACTATACTCCATAAATTGTAGCGATCTGGAAAAACAGCAGCATAGCTACACCAAAGGTCAACAAGGCAAAAAACGCAAGCAGCCAGAGGATCAGACTTGCTGTAAACAAGCCGGTTCACCTAAATCTGAATGTAGCTAAGACCCCACTCACATTTGCTGACTTCATGCGTCTTTTGCCGATCAGAAGCCACACACTTTTTAATTTTGAAGTGAAAAAGAGAATATACCTACAAAAAAAAAAAACATCCAACACAGGAGGTTCTAAATATGTCTCAAGCAGATCCTGAAAAATTGTAAATACATCCGTCTTCACCTCTGCTTCTCAAGTGGCTCCTTGGCAAGACAATAGAAGCAATTCACCCATGTGTTTCACTTGGTTCATGTATGGTTATTAACTAGCTAGTGCACTTGTTACTGTTGTAACCACTACAGGAAACTTCCAGCGCACCACTTGAAGCTGTTTGGCAGCTGCCACAACCCTCTGTGCTAGAGGAGTGACCTGGAAAACCAAACGGATGCAATCAGGTCTGTGATCTGGCCAATGGAGACGCAAAGGTGTAGCAAAGACACATTGAAGTTTCTGACTTCTATGGAGCTGTTCTTCTTTTCAAATGGTTTCATGCTATTCCACGGATTGAGAGGTGGCGGTAACGCAGCAAGGTATGCTTCAACTAGCTAACAAAGACAAAGAAGAGGAAAGAAGGTAAGCAAATGGAAGAAGACAGCTAGCTAGTAAACATTAATGTGAGCAATGCATGTTTATATTCATTAAAAAAAATGGCTTGCAAATGTTTCAGGAAGGAAATGCATTGGACACACACACGCAATGTGTTTTGGTGAGTAACACTGCATGCAAACATTACGTTTGTTTGTTTACTAGAAAACTTGACAGGTGCATGCTGTAGTTTAATGAGAAGAGAAATATCTTCATTGACTGATTTTTTAAATAGACAAAACACATTTTTTATTTTATTTATTTTTTATCACTGAATGATCAAACTGACTTTGGTGGACCCTGTCACCTTTGTAGCTTCACACAGTGTTCTGGGGACCTTATTTTGCTCCGGGAACAGCTTTTTATTCAATTATAGAAAAGATTAACATTTCTGAGCACCTCCTGAAATCATTAATAATGTAACAATTAAAATTCTGAATTTAATTTCTTAACCCTTTAAATGGAGTCTGGATCTATTCAGACACAAAACGACTGAATTAAAGTTTGAATGATGCTTAAGAAATGTACCTACTGTAAAGCCTAATTTGAAATAGTGTTGGTCAGCTCTACAATTACAAAGTAAACAAATTAGTTTGTCATGACAGGGCACCTTGCTTAACTCATCTTTCAAATGTATACTACCCATGTGAGGCTTCTGTACTTAGACATAAGTAGCAGGTCAGCAGGTTCGTTATTTGCAAGTTTATTTGCTGAAGTTCATGTTATATTTCTATGTGATACTGCAAGTTTGGCCAACTGGCTAACCCTAACCCATCATCCATGTCAGAACATCTGCAGGATCTGCTGTGATTTGACTTTAACATAGTCTGGGTTCATTGAGGTGAGAAGATTTTGCCAAAAAAGGGAAAATAGCAGCCTTTGTGAGCTGTGAGTTGAATCAGGTAGAATAAAAACCTCATAATAATTTCATTTTGATAAGCCTCTGGAACACATTAGAAAGGAATACAGCAAATCTTCCATTTCACAGACTTTGCATTCATTCTTAATAACATCCATTGTTTCATGGGCCAAGTAGCCAAAATAGCCCATTACTCAGTGATCTGAGGGGGCTGTGAAATGATTGCCCCGTCTGCGCTGAAGTCAACTTGGGATGATGAACATCACACAGATGAAAGGGGAGGGAACTGTCTTTGTCCTCGAACGAACAGGTGGAAACATTAACTGCAGTTGGCAGGTTGTGCTAACAAGCTGGAGGGCGTTTTGGAGGCTCTCTGTGCTGTGTGTGTCTGCACCGTGGCTAATTAATCACAGAGTACTGACACAGTTAAAATGAGGCAAATGACTGCGCTTCTCCAGGAACACAGAAATAAATGGGTGTGTGCTCTCTAATTGATTCCACATTTTCACAGACTTCAAAAGAAAAAGCGGGAGTTATAATCAGATTACAGTTCTGGATGATTCCAAATTTATCGGCCAAATTAAGAAATGTTATATTTACTCCTGGAGGAGCACAGATTCTCAGCTTGTCAATGTTGGGAATATAATGACCTTATGCTAATCGCGGCCATAAAAAAATGAGAGATAATATACTCCCCTCATGGTTTTTAGAAATGCTGTTTTGGTTAGATGTTCTTTCATGTCCTTGGGTTTGTTTTACATTTATTCAAAAGTAAGCAAACTTTGTGGAAAGTGGAATTCTCTCGCTGAGATGGAGAAAATGTTGAGCAAAAACTCAAGGAGAGGATGGTCTCATAGCACTTATTGAATTCCCACTTTATTACTTAGTTTACATAGTTTGAAATGTCCGCCATGGCAAACATCTGACATCCATTCAAACTATTTAGTTAACAGAAATTTAAGGCTAAACAAAAGCTGTTGTGCGAGGATGAGGATTGGATGTCGGAGTTGGTTTTGGATGTATGAAGCACATGTCATGATTAAGAACTTTTATTTAGATTTTGTGAAAGCGAAGATATATTGAATGATGTCTGAGATAAAACTCGTTTGCCACAGTTACAATGTTTATGTGATCTTTAATATCCGACCAGTTTGCTTATAGTAACCGGGATTCAATACCCCGCCGAGTTTTCACAGAGCATCCCTTCTCTTGATGCTGGACTATAATCAGTGTCCAGTTGTTCAGTCTTTATAAGTGAAGAAATCCCGCTGGGGGCCCTGGCCTAGATTAATCTACATTATCATCCTTATTATAAAAAAATCTTTTTGCATTTCAGTTGGGAAACTTTCAGGCTTCAAGGGCATGATTAATGATTAAGTAGGAAAACTTCTCATCTTTAAAGCTCTTGGAGACATCAAAGCCATTCAGCTTATTGTTAAACTTAGCTGTGCTTTAGGATATGAACTAACATTAAACTGCATTGAAGAGAGTCTCGTCTAATGTGGGGAGTGAAGAAAACTGGCAAGTGAACTGTAAGCTGTCAAGAATGTATTTTATTTCAAGCATATTTACACTGTCTATGTATATTCAATCAGGTTTTAATGGAGCGCAATGTTGAATTGATAATGTAAATGTTTACAGTCACATATACAGTAGTCCCTGAGATGTTATCCAGTAGATGGTTAATGTTTAAAGTTGTCTATGCCTAAAATACAGTGCAGAGCTACACGTAAAACATTGTCATATAACATAAAATATATGTATGGTGAAATGTTGCGTTTACAGAAAGTTTTAAATCAATGTTCCAAAAGCTCCTAAATCAGATTATTCAAATTTTTTGTTGTATTCCTGTAAACAAAAAAGTGACGTTATGGAATGTGATCACTGCCAAGGTTTAACAAAACAAGCCATCAAAAATAGTGCATATGTGAGACCACAGTAACACTGTGATTGTTCAGGTTCCAATGGATAATAATGAGCGTGTGAGATGATTCAAAATCACGAAATGGCTTCCGTGTTTGTCGTCAGCAGCTATTTGGCCAACATTTAAATCAACTCTTTTGTTTCCAAATGATAATAAATATAAAAGAGGAGGAGACGCTGCTTCAGACTGTAAAGTCATGATTCAGGTTTAATTTTAGTAATCAGAAATTCAGTAATCTTAAAGGTGACAGAGACATTTCTAAAGAAAGATAGTTGATTGTGGAGACTCATTCCCAGGTCGTCAAGTACCGGTGCTTTGGGTTGGTACATTTGTGTGGCTGTCGGGTGTTACTGAAGTAAAGTAACGTCAGTATTGAAAGACCTCAGATTGAGCAGACATTCAATCACAGGGGTTTTCATTTCTCCAAATCTTTTTGAGTTTTGTGCTACAAAATTGCATTTAAAGGTCCCATATCATGAAAACACATTTTCTCTGGTCTCTACATGTTTAAACTGGTCCTCCCTGAGCCTGCCAACTCTCAGAATAAAGAAAACAAGCGATTCCTGCATGGTCTCTGCAGCCCACCCACTGGTAAAACGGCGCTCCTGCAGGCTGTTCAGATTCAGCTCCTGTCGTTACGTAATGTCGTCGCTCAGAGCTAGACACGCAATTTGCTCTGTTGTTGGTCAGTATATATTCTGTCCAGCTACAGAAGAATAGAGGAGACAGTGGTTGCGTTTCATTTTTAACGACAACGTGCCGGCTACGGTTCCTGTAAGTTTGTGTGTGTGTGCTAAACACTTCACATTGGACTGCTTCAGTAACGAGGGTCAGTACAAAGCTGGCTTTGCCTCGACACTGACCCTTGTGAAAGGATCAGTACCAACCATACTGGACCCAGCAACTGCACCCGAGCCACAGGTAAGTGTCGCCGCGGTTTGATTGTATTTATGGTTGCCTACGAGTAAAGTCAGCTGGAAACTGGCTAATTAGTTAGCTCTGCTTCGGTCCGCTATGAAATGGCGTTTGAAGTGAGTTTAATGTTAATAATATTACGATGGAGCTTGGTTGTCACGGTAAAAAATCTGGAAACGTGCAGACTGGAGACAGAGACGATGCGAACAGTGTCCAAGAGTTTGGAGACGAACACAGCTTTCGCTAGCTGTTAGCCATTAGCTACATGGTAGTAACTGAAACAACACAGACGAACAAACTAACATTATTCAGACACATTAACCATTCGGAAACGTCCTGCTGCAGCCACAGAGTCTGTGTTTCTTCAGGAGCCTCTCCTTTTGGGTCCAATTCTGGGTCAAACGTACGGTTGAACGAAAGCTTCTCCGCAAGCCATAGGGAAACATCCACCGTAAACATTAGCTCATGCTACCGGCTAGCGTAAGAAGCATCATCTTCCTGAGAGACGTGTAGCAAGCAAGGCCATTGGCCGAGGCTCTCCAAGTAGGCGTAGACAGATGGAGCTCATTAGCATTTAAATGAAATTCAGGACCACGGACGGGTTTGGGGCAATGCATATCGAATACAGTGTTGTTGGACCTTTGACAGCTGTGTGATATTGATGAAAAACAGTATAATATGGGACCTTTAATTTACTATCATCTTTTAAAATTGAGCAAACAGCTTCCAATTTATACATCCATCAGATGCAAAATAACATAAGCAATCATTTGTCCTCATCATTCTGGGTTACCTTGCAAATGCAGACCAAGTATTCACTCTCCTTTTAGCTCTTGCCTGGTTTGACATGAAACAGTTCTAATAGGTGCAGTTAGTACCAAAATAGTACAACCAAAGCAATGAGATGAAAGACACTAAAAGGCTGCTCTGTAGAGCTATGGGACATGCAGAGTTGGGTCAAAGTCCTTATGGGCAAATCTTGCCATTCGGCAGCAATCATTGCTAAGTGTCCGGGCAGTTATTTCAGGCTAACAAGACCAGGCCCATATCTAAATGAATGTGGAGAGAGGCAGAACTTCATTTTCAGTGGTTACTGACCAATGGACCTCCACCAACCAGTGGGTCTCAACTGTGTGCTTCCATCAATGCAAGAATGCAAACACCTCTCCTGGTCCAGCTGCTATAAAGCAATGGTTGGCTTTTGGGGGGAGGGGGCGAGATACGTGTCAAACACCTTCCATCTCTTCAGTTTCGGACTCTTCTATTTAAAGTTCTTCTAATTTAGGGAACTGTCTCCTCTTAAAACGTCTCTGGTTGGGTGATAATTTGGATTTCTGATTTTGTAAATTCTGATTGGCTGTAGGGTGTCAACACCTAAGAACTAATAAGTAGTTCCGGTGAAACTGTCTGTTCACTGTTCTACATTAAGATGTAAATCTTAATTTATGTGCTTTGATTATGCGCTATAGCCAGTCTATAATCTGAATATTTTATTTAGTCCTTTCGTGCAGCATCTGAACACCAGTGGATGGCACCTGTAATAAACAAACTGAAGTCAGCGACACCATCACACAAGCCATACGTCAGCTCACATTCCATATGCTAGTTAACTCACTACTATGGGAATGTACATTAATTATCTTTCTTTCTTTGTCAAGTGAGTGAGTGTTATAAGTGGGAAACTCCCCTTTGGGTGTCCACAATCAGGAATTAATTAATAATGGACACCTTGTTTGGAATTATTCCTTTCATTAAGTGTTGATTTCCCTCAGTGTTTTGAGAGTTTTAACCCTTTTTGAGGGAAACATGTATATTAAAAGGAAGTTTACACACATTTGAGTGAACACCAAAAGGAAGTCATATTTTCTACTGACGTCCAGTTGAAGGGAAAATAAAATAATAATAAATAAATAGTTTCTATTTTGTTCCCCGAGCCTGAGCTCTCTAAATAACTGCAGGGAGCGGTGTGACATTATTGTAGCAGATCAATAAAGTCATAAAATTTGCCAAATAAACAATGAGGTAATGTGTGATAGCTATGCTGACAGAGGAACACTCCCACTGAGGGCTGAGCCCGTCGCAGACATTTATTGACTGTAATACACATTTAATCACCACCTGCTTGGCTTGATTTATGAGTATCACCGTAAACCTTATACCTTTACCCTGCACACACAGATACATGTATCTTATAACTACTCAGGGTCACAGCTGTGTCACATGTACACACCTATATACACAAATGATTTTATACATAGAGCAAACACTGTATGCTAAGGTACACAGCCACACCCACTTGCAAATAAATGGACTTGCACTTTACACACACTTGTCCGCACACACTCCTGACTCCTGGCTGTTGAGTGGATCCAGGCTTCCTTCTTATTTTTTATTCATTCATTTAATCGTATTTGCATCACAGAAGGCTTTAATAAAAACTCAAGCACTGCTTTTCATTACTGCCTCTCTGCTACAACTTGACATTCATCTTAACATACATCTTCTAGAGGAATGCGGGGAAAAACACTGGCACGGATTCCAGCAGTGGTTTACCCTCCCGGACAGGCTTTACAGTCGGGTCGGAAAAGTACCTCTATCTGTTTGGAAATGTCCCCTGCGTGCAGAGCAGAAAGGGCAGCCTGCCAACACGCTCTGCACCTGTGTCTCCGCCCAGCAGTTTTTGGAGGGAAATAATTTGGCTCCAATCGAGCTGCTGGTTGGACCAGTTTGGTTGTTAAAGCTGGCTGTAAAATAATTCCTTTCGTGTGTGTTTGTGTGCTTGTTTTCCCCATCATGAAATTCTAGATTCTTGATTCCACAAATGCAAAAATCATCCTAAAGATCATGTTAGTAATACTAAATCTGCAGAGAAACTTAAGCCGGTTTGTTGCAATGCATATAAAGGACATGCTGATACAGCCGTTTTTGTAAGATAAATATCCAGAAAACAGAAAACAAAGGTCTCTACACCACAGTCTATAATAACCGTCATTAATAAATGGTAATTTTATAGTTATTAAAACTTTAGTTAATAGTTATTTAACTGTTAAAGGTGCAATATGTAAGAGTTGACCATCAGTTCATATAGAAAAGACATGCATATCACTGGAGTGTGTCCCCTTACACATCCATGACTTTTGCTACTATTAGCTTGATAGCTCAGTTAGCTGTGCAGCTAGTCAGACTACCAGGGGTCTTTGTTGGGAGAAAGAGCTTTTCAGCCCCAGGACTAGCTGGTTAGCCTGCTAACTCCAATAGATATCGCTTAACAACGGAACACAGACGTCTTTGATATATTCAAAACTGTTATTTCTTCACATACTGTTGATAGTTTTGGTTAGAATTAACTAAAATTATCAACCGAACCTGACGACACCACAGATTTGACGTCAAGCCAAAGACGTCTATGTTTCGTCTAAGTTACTATGCTAACCAGCTGGCCCCAGGCTTATAAAATACTCTTTCTTTCAGCAGTCCAAAGCTCCTGTGCTAGCAGCGTTAACATCAACACTCAGACCCTGGTAGTCTGCCTCACTGCATGGTTAACTGAGCTACAAACTAATGGTAACTTGGAGGTTTAAACAGAATACAGTTAGCAGCAGTTAGCAGGCACTCTGTTGATATGCTGTTGATTCTCACATATGTGATGGTAATAAAGTGCATTAATGGTGCAAATGCAGCCCAAAACAACACAACTTTATAGTCATCAAACATGTTTCAACAGAGTTTTACAAGAAGTGATTTGAGCCTAGTGACCTCTGTCTTTGCATTGACTCCACAGAGGTTATTAATCATTATGCAAAGATTGTGAAATGTTTCTTTTTACTCATCATTTCCTCAGTCGCCAGCTCCCACACAAGGCAAAGAAGAGAGCAAAACAGGATCTACAATATTGAGTTCCACATTTTCATGACGAGACCGGTCGAACCTGCGTTTGTGTGCATGCATGTGTGTGCACGTGTGGTGAAGTCAAACACCGCCGCACCCTTCTCGTAGTAAAATCATTGTACCGCAGCCCAATCATAACCCCACTTGCAAAGCCACAGTAGCAAGATGACAATGTGCGCTACATTATCAGCTTCAACATCGTGTTGTGCTTTTAACCCTTGAGAGCAAGTTTGGGTAGTTTGAATGGATTCTGTCATGTGGTAATTTAATAGCTGACACCAGGATGACTTGGCATGTTCTAGATATGGCTGAAGGTCAAACACATGTGTGTTTTGAGTGCCAGCGCTTTTTCCATAATTAATCAACCATATGTGGCTGCTCAGTATGGAAAACATTCTGCTGTTTCCATATGTTTTGGCAGGAAATCAAATATCTCGCACGTCTCCCATCATGTGTAAAATCCACTGCCTACTCACAGATTGAGGTGAAACTTAAAACCTCCTGCTTTCTTAATCCATTTAATTTCCTGTTGTGGCGTGCAATTGCATCGTATCTTTCCCTTGTTGTCTTGTCCTTATCTGTAAGTGTCTTTGTAATGTGATCACCTTGGATGACTTTTATGACGCACCTTTGGGAGACCTGGAGAGATCTCCTGCTTCAGACAGCTGTCAAAGATAAAATCTTGTCCTCGGAGAAGCGAGCCTTAGAGCTACACCGTGCCTGAGCAGCTGTCAAACAGCGAGAGACGAGAGGTGAGAAGAGACGCGAGGGCAGGAAGAAAGATCCCTGCTTCAGCCTTGAAGCTGGATAATTTTCAAACCACAGCCCAAAAGAAAAAAAACAAAAACTCATTTTCTATCTCTCTCTCTCCACACGAGGCTCCACTTGGTCTCTTTAAGCAGGCCCTAATTAGATTAGTGGACTTTATAGTTGCCCGAAAAAAAGAGGAAAACGGTAGAAAGAGAGGCAAAGAAAGAAAAACTCCAATAATCAGCCATGTCGTCACTCTTTGATCTACGCTCCTTGTCCCCTCCAAACGCCCTTCATCGCCCAACATTCACTCACTCACACACTGCTCTGCCCTCAGGGTTCAGTGCGGTGAGACCCTGCGCACGCGAACCAGCGCCTGTCTTTCATTTATCCTTTCCAAAAGCAAACGAGAGAGGTGGAGGCCAAGAGAGACAGAGAGAGAAATTACAAGACGTGCTCCCAACATTCCTTCCAATTTAATGGCCGCTGTAGTATGTCCTGTTTTGACAAGGAATGAATTTGGGCCCCAATACTCTCCGCCAGGAGCACACGATGGGGCTCACTTCCAAAAATGCCAGGGTGTCAGTTTTGGGGTTGAAACATTACCTGAAGCTCATCAGTCATATGGAGATTTTCTGCTTCCAATAGTCTTCTTGTCGAGCATTCATCAACATGCGGTAAAAATGGTGATTAACATGGTGATGTTGGAGTGAATCTCATCACAAGCTGATGAACAGAAATAGGCGAAAGTAAAGAAAGTCCATGTTTATTCAACGTTGGTTTGTGTAGTGCATGGCAGGTTCCATCTGTTGTTTTTCATTTTTCCTGGTTTGACCCTGGATGAATGTTATCGCCAGCTTAAGGTGGATGCTTTGTTTGTGTTCCTGACCATGTTTTTTCTGCATTTAGCTTAGCTCAGTTGAGTCCCAAAAGTGATCTTGAATAAAACAAAAATGCTGAATATAAACTATAAAATGGAAAATAACAAACACATTAGAGGGTGCATGTAGGTTTAATAGGTCAAGGTTGAATTAATGTATTTATCGACTAAACATTATTTTTTAACAGTAGTGATGAACCCAAGGAGGAATAATTCCTCAGCTCTAAGGAGTTTTGTAGCGTCTTTTACCCTTTTGCTTTGGTTTTCCGGCCCGCATATTTACTCATTTGGTTCACACTCACCTCTTTCATAGCTTCGTTTTCAGTCATAAGGGCAACTGTTTTCAGTGAAAATATATCTACTACCAGATCAGCACCAAAGGGGACGCATACACAGCTATTGGAGACCAAAAGAAAGCTTCAAGAAGAGTGAATATTGGACCTACGTCCTTCTGGTGACCAAAAACACAACAATGTTGCTACATATTTGCTGGATGGGTTAGCCAGCTGTTTGCTAACACTTTTTGCCCCAATAACTTCATAAGGTGATCACACCTTGTGACACGGGGGTTACATACATGTGCAGTATGTGATGCAGTGGTTTACTTCAGGGAGATATCCATGGTACAGGGTAGTGGGTATTGGCTGAGAAGGAGGTCCAGGGACAGAAAAAAGAAAGTTATGTGTGTAGCTCAAGTTGCTACATTACATATTGTACCATGCACCTTGTACATTACACAGCAGTTCGCGCCAAAATGGAGAGAAGAGAAGCATGTTTCTGGACAATTAGCTAAGGCGTAGTACAAGTTAGCCTGTAAGCTAACTAACCACCCTGTTTAGTTGTTGTACATGTAACACCTCAACCTCGGCTTTGCTGTTGCTTAAGCTAAGGGAATAAATCTGTGCTCAGTTAAGTTGAGAAACACGTTCTTCCTTCAATCCAGCAAGGTTTACATCCGTTTTTATTTGCTAGCTGTCTTTGCTCGCGCGTTGTCGTATATGTTGCTGTGTTACTGGCACCTGATGATCAGTGGAGCGTTGAGAAACCATTGGCAGGAAAGTTAAATGCATCATCCATATGGGAAATCCAAATAGGGACGCACTCATAGAAAAACAGCTCTATAGCACTACTAGAGGTCAAAAGCTACACAGGAAACCTTTAATATTTGGGTAAAGTGTGCATGCCCATACAGGTCTGTCACCTACAGACATGATGTATGTTACAGAGATGACATCAGCTCAGATTACTTTTCTGTCTCACAATTTTGCTTCAGTGCCATAATGTCTCTGTATGGTCACATGTCAAAGTTTAGGTTGAGTTTCCCCTTCAACAAAACCTGCACAGCACCGATAACTTCTCCACTTATCTCCCTCTTCCGTCTACCTTCTCTATGGCCCACTGGCTGCACTCCTGATGGGAGGAAGACAAACAGTTTGACCGCTGACCTTGCGCTACTCCAGTACCTTTGAAGTGGACTGGCAATCTGCCCAGAGGTGGATGGCTTTTTTAACTACACTGGACATTAGAGGGATCAGTGATAAAACCACTCCCTCCTTTTATAGATTGACCTAGATTAGAAAAATGGCCTCCCTGAGGGCTAATAACATGATGAAAAGGTGGTTTAATGAGAAACGTCCCAAATGACTGACCATCAGTTAACTGAAGGCATTTATGGTCCTGCATCGTACATCTTGGAATGTTTATGTTTTCTTGGCTTGCTCGGTAAAACCTGCCCTACTGTATATTTCAAACAGACCTTAAGTAATATTCGCTACCTGACAAATGAAAACCAACATTGACTCAGCTTTTTATCTCTGTTTTGGAATCTCTTAGGGACTCCCGAAGAAAATATCTGGTTGATTAGCTGCTAAATGCTCAACTGTGTTCACTAGCACCAGTTTGGTGCTGGGCAAGTAGGGTACAGTCAGCTTCTCAGCTGTTTTGTAAAAGCTACGTGCCGGCGTTCAATGTGAACGGTGAGACTGAACCAAAACAGCAAACTTGCGACCTTAAAACCAAAACAACGAGCTGAAAGGTGCTAAAACGCTGCAGAGAGTCTTGGTATTAATTCTCTGTTGATTAGTTCTGAAAAAGCAGCCATTTTGTGCTCACACTTGTTAACCGTGGATTTTTGTGGTTATCCAATAATTATGAAGTAGCCTTTGCTGAGCCTCTTTAGTGCGAAAGCAAAACGCAGGAACACATAATTCACGAAACAGAGGGTTCATTTAATTATACATAAACACTTCAAGACAGAGAAACTGATTATCTGTTCTTGTAAGTAGTTTTGGTAAAAGTACAAATGTGGTTGAGTGCTCAGAGTGTGCTCGGCGGTGTCAGCTCTGTGTAAGTTTCTACTCCGAGGGGCGTGGCCGCTGTGTAAATCTGTGTGTGTGTGTGCGCTCATGTGGTGAAAATGATAATAAAGGCCTTATGCTGTTATCAGACTCCAGAGGAGCGTGTCAATGTACGATTGCTGCACGAGGCACAGAAACTCCAGTAGTGGAACACAAGATAGGAGAACTGACGCTGATAACGTCAAAATCAAATTCATGGTTTCCTCGCAGTGGTTTCCCCTCGCTGCAGCTCATGTGTTTGATTTAGAGGCTGCTGCTGCCAAGCGCACCAGTCCTCCCTCTCTTTCTCTAGTAATGGCAGAAGTTGCCTGTGAACGCCAGGACATTCCTGCAGTTGGGTGGTAGGATTTCTCAATTTCTTTCACTGCCTTTTCTTTCCGTCTAAGTCCTTCTCTCCATTTATCTCCCTTCCTCTGTCAGGTTAGTGAAAAGCTGCGGGTTCAGCTATCTGCTCTCTGTTAGCTCTCCTTTCTTTCCTTTTCCTTCCTTCTATCCATTTGTGGGCCAGAGAGAAAACTGCCAGCACTGTGCGTGTTTGTGTGTGTGTGTGTGTGTACGTGTGTGTACGTGCGTGCCTGTGTGTGTGTGTGGAGCCCTTGGGATGTGACTCAGTTCGCAATCTAAGACAGCCCCTATCATAATGACTGCTCATTACCTACTATGCTCTCATATAAAGATATATTTATACACCCGAGGACATAACCTCATCGCTCATCTACATAACAATTATGGCTATTTTATAGGCCTCTTTGGAGCCATAGAGGAAGCTCAGAATTCACTCCGTTGCAAAAATGGCCTGGGTGACAGACAGGTTGGGAAATTAACAACAGCCACCAGTCATACTCTGGTTACATTTTTGCTGTGGCCTGTATGTTTGTCTACCAGTCTCTTTGGCAGACAGATAAAAGGATCAGGCAGTTGTTCTAATCCCCTTTGTGTGGTTAGCTGGTAAAATAGTTTCACCAACCACTGTGGCCTGCAGACAACAACGAGGTTTACAAGATAGTCCTATAACCTAAATTCAAAAGGTCTAATGCCTGACAGTCGGTGTGTGACTTGGTGGTGGTGTGACACCTGGGCAAGATGGCCGTCAAGCAAGAGAAACACTGTTCACTTCCTTTTGCAACCAGTAATTTCAGCAACTGTAGGGACATTTTGCAGCCGTCATTGTGGCAACAAAACTGGGCATTTTCAAAGAGACGTCACAACGTTTTCCGGCCATGTTTGTGGCCACAAAACCAGGCGTTCCAGGTCAAAACAAGTTTTTTTTTTCCTAAAGCTGATCAAGTGGTTTTGGTGCCTGACCTCAAGAAATGTGAAGTTGTACGTGAAGAAAAATAACATTTTTGGTAACAAGGTTGACAGCCATTAACCTGAAAGCTGCATAAATTATATCAGACAAAAATGATGCATTTTCTAACTAAAGCAAGTTTTTCTTCATGATATTCAATATCCATGGCAAAAAAAGCAATTAAGTAAAAAGCAAATATATATTAAAAAGATTTGTGTCTTCATTAGGAGTGAATGGACTTGAAGCTTTCTAAAGTCAGAGAGAAGGGAATAAAAGGATGTACTACCATACTGTTGGTTTTGGCCTTTTGGTTGGATTTGTTGACAGCAAGAATATAAAAAATATTGCCTGGCTTATCCTATAAACAAGAGAAAGAAAGAAAGAAAGAAAGAAAGAAAGAAAGAAAGAAAGAAAGAAAGAAAAATTGGGTGAGTAAAGGCTGGAAGTCATATGACCACGTTGCTTACAGTAGCAAAGTAAGCCTTCTTGAAGACATAAAAACAACAAGAGCTCTGTGCCAACCTTGGACACGCTGAATACACATGAGAGAAGTCAACACTCCTCAACAGTAAAAAGAGCAAATATCATGAGAAGGACTTTAAAACAACAACTTACATGGCTGACGTACTTCACGCTAAATGCTTATTCAGGAAATAGCGCTTCCTGATCGAGGGGCAGCCGTTTATGATATCATGTGACTGCATTTTAAAAATCAACAGTTTGGAAAACATTAAACAGCACTCCATAAAATGCTGAAAGTAGAACTATTTCTTTTTTTTTTTTTTACTATCGTGGTGTGTATGATACACTATCAGATGATAATTTCATTATGTAGGTAAAGGATTATCTTTGCTACTGGTAAATACACAAGCTCACTTCTGGAGAAGGACACCCTGTATTCCTTGGCAGCTGAAAATAGAAAGAAAAGCAGAGGTGTCATAAATTGCAGCATAAGTCAACATTGCACAGATGCGACACTTTGGTGCAGAGTGTGTGAACCGTACTGGGACATGAAGGATACGAAGCACATGAGAGTTGCAATGCTAAACCTTAAAATCTGGTTGAAAATATTAAACTAATCCTGTGAATGATATGCAAACCAAAACTGATTCTGCTGTTTTCATACATTATTAAGCAAATATAAAGCCTGAATGCCAACTTTATCTGAGAAACATTTTGTTGCCATTCACACCTGAACTTTGACCTCAATCTATTCATGCATCTGCCTGTTTATTGTTCACAGCAGACTGCCCTTTGTGCCAGTACACTTGGCGCAAACCCAGAGTACATTTGCTTACGTATGACCCTAGAGCTTAATTACAGTGAATAATCGACCAATACAGCCACATTAAAGCTTATCACAGGCTAAAAGCATCATCATCAGTCATAAAAAAGGGCAGGCCATGCTTTTGGATCCAGCTCAGACGCACGCAGGTGTGTCTTGTTGATTTCACTGTGGATGGTGTGGACAGATGGTTAATGTCCAGAGGGCAGATCGGTGAGATAGTGCTGACCATGCTGATTTTTATCCCTCGGCTTGTGGAATAATATCATACAACTGTTACTGAAACCATCTGTTTTCTTAAAGGAAGCAGCCAAATCCAAAGTCTCCTCTGTTAACGTTCATTAACTTGCAATATGTACTAATTTCAGTTTAAAAGCATTAAAAAATTAACTAAAACTATCACAGCTCTTAAGTTACGGCATCTGTGTATTGTGTTGCAGAGATATCAACCAAAGCTAGCATGCTAACCAGCTTGCCACAGTCCCATCGAGGTGCTCCAAAGCTCCTGTGTTAGTGGTGTTCAAACCAACACTCTCCCAGTGCTCCGAGCTCCCAGTATGGACTGCTAGCTGCACGGCTAACTGAGCTAACTAGCTAAAGGCAGCTATAGTCAGCAGTTACTTAAGTGATATACTACTCTTTTTTTGTTGTGCATAGAAATATGACAGGTGGCCAATTTGTACATACTGCATCTTTAAATAAGTCAATATATTTGTTTATTTGTGAGAAAAAAAAAAACTTGGCTCAGTGGTTTTCCTCTTAACTGTGAAGAAGTGGATGTGACATTTGGGCTTGTGGTTTAGCAGCAGACAGACATGTTGTTTTTCTGTTTCTCACCGTTTCTCTCTCACACACACACACACACACACACACACACACACATACACACACACACACACACACACAAACAAGAGGTTCACCATTGCAGTGCGTGGGTGCAAGTTTTTTCCTTGTTTGATCTGATCGATGCCAGAAGTCGTCGGATGTCCCCTTTGCATGTGTTGCGCGGTTTGAAATGTCGTCTCTACAAACTACAAACCAGATTAAAGAGCTGCTTTAGAAGCGAAAGTTGTGGTAGCTTAAGGACATGTGAGTGTGTGTTGACTGTGAAAGCACATGGGTATGGTAAGCGCGTGGGCCATCGATGACCCTGATACCACAAAAAAAAAAACAGCCTTTAGACGTCTGCCGTTTTTCTCTCACACCACCAGGAAACCATCTTTCACAAAAAGCAACTCCACGTCTTTGTGTCCATCTCTGCTGCAACAGCAAAAGCATCCTCCAGCCAGACTCACTCATCATATGATACTTAAAATGAAAGCATCAGATAACGTCAAAGAAACAAAACTGCGACTTCTCACCTTCCTCTGCGGTTAGCTATAGATCAAGAGAATATTATACCAAACCTATTTTCAACTTAGCAAACCAGTCACAGTGAATAATGGTCATCTTCTCTCACAGCAAAAATGCTGATGCACATCAACAGCGGCATGGAGCTGAAGCTGCAGATGTGGGGTTTTAACATCTGTAAATCATCTCACTGGGTAAACTGAGACAGTCAGGATAAATGTGGGCAGTGGAGGTGAACGGGATGCGCTCGCCTCTCGCTGAACTGGACTCCCAACTGTGGTTGTGGTTGCACTGGGCAGGCCGGAGTGTGGGTTGCGTTTGTGTATGTGGAGCTACTCCTCCAAACTAAAAGCTGGAGACTGCCCTTGCACGATTTTATTGTTTGAGCGAGGCAAAGACCAAACTTGGCGTAGTAGCTTATCATTAATATATTGTTTGAGATATGGTCTGGTTTTGAAAGATAAATGCACCCTCCTCTCAAAGTTAACAATCTAGTTTATCTACTCCTGTGCATATGGGATCAAACTTGCTTCAATTGTCTTGAAGTTGTCAAAATGCATTTTGGGAAACATTCTGAGAGAAGGCATGTTTAGGACACATAATAAAACGAAGCAATAACTAAATTCTGTCTAAAAAAACAACAACTCTGAATTCATCAAATATCAGAATTTATTTCATACCACAGAATGTAAGACTATCTACCCTTTTACTTTAATGATCCTCTGAGTCAGGAGAAAGTTTTGACTTATCCATACTTCAGTTACTAGCGGGTGGACTGGTGCAAAGTCATTTGTGAGTTTCTTCTGGAGCCACCATGAGGCTAACACTTGAGGATTCAAATGAAAGTGCCCCAATGACTATGGGAATCAAGCACACAATCCTACTCTTCAGGATGAATTTGTTATAACTTATGGTGCTCCTTCACTTTTTACCCATCACCATCAAATATCTGCAAAATACAGTCCGTCCTCCTCAGGAAAATGCGAGTATGTCATGACGACACACACTTACGTTTGAATCTTCGACGGCTCTCTGTGGAGGTTGCAGTAGTTATTTCGGCTGTGGAGGAGGAAGTGAGGGGAAATAGAATAAAGAAAGACAACGCCAAATGGGGGGAGGTTGGGGATGGTGGACAGATTAAGCAAGCACAGGACTTTCATTCAGGAAACTGTTGTTTGTGTCCAGTATGAAACCAAACGTCAACGGTGAGTTCTTTTAGCTTTGATATCCGTCGCGTTGGCCAAATAATGCCATTCCCATTCACATCGGTTTTGTGCTAATCAGCATGTTAGCTTGCTAATAAAATAATCTAAGATGGCAAACATGAAGATCTGCTAAACCTCAGCATGTTAGCCTAGCACAGCATAGACTGAATAAATATTTGTCAGTATTTGATGTGCCTTAAATGCCTCGAAAAATATAATCACGGAGCTACAAAATAAAGATGAAAATAGAAGAGAGAAGGCCTTATCTAATTTCTCAGTTCAATCTGTTGAAAAGGGGCCTTCTCACACTATGGCCTCACTAGAATTGTCGGTCAGCTGGGGTTTTTTAGCCACAGTCAAAACACCCTGGAAGTTTAAATTCAGAACATCCCCCCACCCTGAAACTACAGCCTTTCACCTAGTGGGCCTCGCAAAAACCTCACTGTGTTTGTGTGACTGGGAAAAAAAAATCAGAAAGAGGAAGATTAGCCCCGAAAACATTTAAAGCTTTCTCGTCTGCATGAGCTTGTGTGCAATAAGGAGATGAAGAAACAAAAGGAAAACCATGGAGGGGAAAGAAAATAACACAGTGTACGAGGTGGTGTCACCCTCTAATTCATGCCTCTGCTGAGCCACAGCAGCTCTCAGCTTTTTTTTTTTTTTCTTTTCTCATTCACACTTTCTCTGTCATGAGCGTTGACATTTAGCACAGACGCTCTAATATCCTGCCTTCTACCACCTCAGCAGAAGCTGCGATGACAGCCACATGCTATACATCACGCTTCATTTGCTGCGCAGCAGGACATCTTCATTATAGAACTGTCCTATCTGCAGGTTCGTTCCGATTAGCGGCAGTATGTGCCAGGAAAACGGAAAGGTCAAAGGTCACACACAAGGCCATGGTTTTGGTTATGGTCTGCTAGGCCTGGCAATGCAGTCTGAATTTGTAGGCAGTCAGAGGAAGTTCTTCATGGGAGGCTTAACTCAGGGATGAAATAGTCACTAAATATGACCTTGGACAAGATGCTCAAACTTTAAAGTGCAGTAGTTTCCAGTACAAATAAAGTGCGGTAAACTTTTCTTCACGGATGAACATTCTCCAAAGCACGCAGCATTACCATAGTACAGTAAAGTAGATTTGTGACTTTGTGAAAGCTAATGGTTTCATTCATTTCAGCAAACAATAACAGTCAATCTGCAGACTTGGTTCTCCTCAATTAAATACAGTGAATATTTAGTAGGCTTCACATCTTGGTCAAGAGCTTGAGAGGTAACGCAGTTGTAAAGACGAAGTGATGTGAGTACTTTTCTCACTGGTGTGTTCACTATACTCCGAGATAGACTGGAGAATCTGATCAGCTCTATGGATGGCAATGTCATTCACTCAACTAGTACAACATTTTGTTCCATAGTATGATATCTCAACAACTATTGGATGGATTGTCACAATATCTGGTACAGACATTCATGGACTCCTCAGAATTAACTGTTATAACTTTACCCTTAATGGGTAACTTGTGTATTTTTTAAATTGGATGTCGACGTGACTTACGGCGACAACCATTTTTGACAGTGGCCTGCTGTTGTGCGAGACCACTGCAGCCGCCAGCCACAAAACGGGAAGCAATTTCACACTGTCAAACTTCTGTCCACTTAAAGTGCTTGTTTTTGCCACTCACAGGCTCAGATTGTTATAATGTATTAAGGCTCATCACAATCCTTACACCCCACTAAGCCCTACCTCTTCTTTTTGCGTGTTCACGTCTATGGGCAGGTCCCCATTCTTGTTGGGACAGAGGGGTAGGGTGAAGTGTTAGGGCAACATGGCACTCCAAACTGAGGTTTTTCAGAGGCACATTATGTATTGTGTATAATAGTCCTTTTCTTTATATTTCTTGTTAGTTAACATTGCATTGTCATTGCTTATTTGTGCATGACAGTCCAGCATTTTGACGTACATGTCAATGTTGCGAGCCCTCTGTTTGATGCCTGAATTTTAACCAACGTCCAGCAGTGAAGTCGCTTCACTTTGTACTGCTCCTCGTGCCGCAGACTGGCAGGGAAGGAGCACTGGTTGCTAATGTTAACCTCTAAAATACTGCTAGTGGCCAGGAAATTAGGGTGTGTTGTTCTTTTATTTGCCGACTTCATTGATTGTTCACAGTTTTGAACGAATTGCGAGCGTCCATGCTTTCCTATCTCCATCAGATAAATGGCAAATGGTATTGTGATAAGACAAGGACTGTCCGCAAGAGAAATCACCACAGCTGAAGACACCATATGTCTGGTGCCATCCGTTAATGTAAAGGCCATACACAACAGCTGATGATGTATAAGGGTCTATAAAGGTTGTCTGATTTATAGGGGGAGATTTTAACCTCTACCCCTTGTAACTCTTTCCTGAGGGGCAACGGGGCTCTTGAAGACAAGAGGGTAGGGTTTAAAATCTGAAATGGGATTGAGCCTAACAGGGGCGCCGCCATGGATTTTGGGCCCCATGAAAAGAAATTTAATTGGGCCCTTGTGTAGGCCGGCAAAACATTGTTATTACGTTTTATATAAAGCTATGAATTTTAATGATATTTTTGACTATCATTTCCATATTTGTGAAAAGAACAACATGACAGTTACTTGGTTACTGCTCACTGTCTCCTTTGTAGTCCTGCATGCGGGTCTAATTTATCTCCACGACTGTAGACTCACAGGTGGAGGCTTTGGATTTGGGGTGAATTTTCTCCTCTGTTCTTACTGCAAAGCAGGAAGGTGAGAGTCCCAAACTACTGACCACACATTCTACTTCAGTGACAGCTGAACAGCTTTAGTGACAGCTATCCTCACTTTCATTTCAGAACTGTTTATAATACATAAAAATCATTCTGAAATAAATATGGATTATGGGCTGATTTTATTTTATAGGGGCTGACAGACAGCTGCTGCTGCTGCTGCTGCACTTGACGTATCTGTTTGAACTACATGTTTATTTTAAGTATATTCTGACTCATTGATCATTATGTGGGAAAATAATTTGTGTTTGAATTTCTGTCCTTAATAAATATTTCATTTTCTTTTTGGTGATGGTAAAAAGAGCAAGAGAGACAGAGAATCCCCACAGACTCCCTGCAGTGATGCTAACTGGCATGTCACTGAACACCATGTTGCTCACCTTCTTCACTGGGACAGGGAGGGGGCAGGTATGGGGAGACTGAGGTGCTGCTGACTCATCTGTTGTTAAGTCTGCTAAAAGGGGCAGGGACAATGATTTAATATGAATATCTTGCTAAACGTTTCCCTGCACTGATTAAATGTTAATGAAATGTAGGCTAACACTAGTCTGTAGCTAGCTAGTTTATTTCAATATGGACATTAAGCCAACAGGTGAATACCACTCACAGACTGAAGGCTACCCACCTTTCTTGGTGAAAAACTGGGTTACAGATCAACACCCTTTCCTCTCTCTCTTTCCTTTTTTGAAAACCAGATTTTGATTTAGGTAACA
>OMLP01040007.1:54984-70148 GCA_900302685.1 Spondyliosoma cantharus | reverse complement strand
AACAAAAGGCAGGAAACGTTGGCTGGCCAACGCCCCACAAATAAGCCGAGAACAAGGCGTTGCTGTAAAGACCTGCTTTTTACTTCCTGTTTTTTTTTTTTTTTATGGCAGTGAAGATATCACACGGGCTTTAAGATTTAGCAACTAAGAAGAGCTTCCAGACGCCGACTCTAATTCAATTTCCTTCCCCGCTCATTAGCTTACAGTCCAGTCATTAGTTAAAGGCAGTGTCGTTTGGATTGGCTCAGCATTTTGGGTAAATTAAGAGCAGGATGTTTTGTCAGGCTGAGATACCCTGAGATCAGTGGATGGAATTCTCTGAGGTAATTGGAGTTTGTCAAGAAGCCGCCAGACATGTTTTTGCCCCGTTTGCAGCAATTTACAAAGACGTTAAAGAGAAACGTTGGATTTGTGTTCGCCCTTGAGTAACAGCACCAGCTCCCATCTGTTTTGCCTAAAAGGAAGTGGGGCTATAATTTCAGCAATTCTGGTTTATTAAGTATTGATTAGTTTCTCTTTAATTTGTTGCGGCTTAAACTTTTAGTGACAATCTACAAAGAAACTCCGGGACTCGGTGACATTAAAAATGTCCCTGTGTGCTCTCTGATGTTTTTTTTTTCCGAGGTACTCCACCTTCCGATAAGATTGATGAAGGTCAACTTTTAAAGCACTTTTTGTGTTACTTTCGCAACATCTCCAAGTTTTGGAAAGACTTTCTCACTATTAATTCAGTCCACCTCCCCCTTACTTCAGCCTTATTGCCAAAATTATTTATAATTTCTGACAGAGAGAGTGGGGAGCTGCTCCTGGCAGGGAAGAGAGCAGGAAGACCGCCAGGGAGTAAAGTTATATCTTTAATTAATTAACATGGACAATGTTATCTTTCTGACTTTAGCGGCAGGTTTTTTACTCAGGCAGAAGGTCCCAGTTGTAGGACGAATATAATATTAGCTCGGGATGAGGGGGGGGGGAAATCACTGGAGGTCAGAGATGACAGATTTGTGTGCAAAACGAGTCTTGTTGATGTAAGATGCAGCTGAACAGAGAATTGAAATACTAAAACTAAAACTAGAATAATAACTACAAAGGGAAACTTGACATTCCCACTGCTGACAAGGACGGTGACATACTGTATGCTCTATATGTTGAGGGGATTTAATGAATCCTGGCTGGATCGGGAACTGTGCAAACGACGCAGCGTCAAGACAGGATGCGGCATGGCGTAAAAGAGGCAGGATTGTATGCATGAAGGCAGAGAAGACAGAGCAATTACTGGCACAGCAGTGTCACTTGAAGTGTGTGCTGGACTGTGCTGAAGGGCATTTTCTGGACCATGCTGCCCTGCTGTGTCCATGTATGTTGTCACTGTGGCATAATATTAAACCCACTTTATTCATGTTTAGTGTGCATGAATGTTGGTATGCATTTGGCCTCCAATCTGCATCCAAACAAAAACTCATTGCAGCATGTTTTTATTTTATTTTAGTGCAGGCCCTGGTTCTATTGTTGTAGCCATCACTAAAAAATTGATCTGACAGGACAAAAAACAAAAGCGGTAACAACAATCAGCGCAGCTCGTCGTCATCAGAGAAACAACCACACGGGTCGACTGTGAAAGCAGATTATTACGACCCATATTTATGGGTTTTTAGGGAAGGTTGAGTGGTGGGTCACACACAGGACCTTCCCCCAGGAGACCAGGGTTGGTTGAGGGTTTTTGTGTCTTAACCACCAAAACTCCGCCTGGCTCTCTTGCAGTGCAGATGAGTGAAGGGGCTGCCACACATGCTACGGCACCCCACGAGCAGAGCCTTGCTCAAGAGAACCTCGGCAATGCCCAGGATGTGAAGTAGCATTCTCCAATAAGTCCACATCATACTTTTTTGGTCGGAGTGAGGCTTGAACCGGCGACCTTCGAGTCCCCAAGCCAAGTCCCTACGGACTGAGCTATTGCCACCCCCAATTCTTACTCTAGCGTTATTAAACTGTCACATTTTGGTTAGGTTAAGACACCAAAATGACTTGTTATCTATTCGCTCGCACCTTGCTTCTTCTTCTGATTGGTCACTTTGGTAGATTGAGGGTCCATCTATCTCTCTTGCACCCTGGAGCTTCAGGGTACCATGTGCCTCCAACATGTTCTCCAATCCAACAGCGGCCAAGCTTTTACTGTCGATTACTCTATAGCATCAATTTGGCATGTTGGTCAAGTTGGCAATAATAATAATGTAACATTCAGACTTTCATAATAAAGCTTGCTGACTGACAGTTCACATATTATGACTTATAACAAGTGTTAGTTACTTTCAGTTGCGCAACTTACCGCATGTACACATAATGTCACTCATTTTTCACAAGTTATCTTACTTATGCAGCACATATTTTGACTTATTTTTTATTTTGTTTTTATTTTATATACTATTTATAATCCCAAATTGGGAAATTCTGTTTTCCACTCACATTACACACAGGCACACACACACACACACACACGCAGTGTCGTGGAGATGAGTGAAGGGGCTGCCACACTGCCTTGCTCAAGGGAACCTCGGCGATGCCCAGGATGTGAACTAGCATTCTCCAGCAAGTCCACAGTGAGTCCCCAAGCCAAGTCCCTACTGACTGAGCGATTGCCGCCCCCAATTCTTACTCTAACGTTATTAAACTGTCACATTTTGGTCAGCTTAAGGCACCAAAATGACTTGAATTGGTTGCAGAAGAGATTGTGCTTTGGGTTAAAATATGAACTTAAGTTCAGTCAAGTAAGATAAAAGTAATTCTTTACTTTTGGTTACACACAGGACATGAACTCAGATGGGGCTCTTCTGGGGAAGGCCTTTGCTTCTACTACTACGCTAGAAGGGCGCCTCCAGAAGTGATTCTAGAGGGAAAACTACCAACATAGATTGAAGTGTTGGGCCACTGACCAAGCTGCTGTTTTGAGGGCTGAGGGATGAGACGCCCAAGGTCCTGCAAAATGGCGCCAGTACCTCCTCCTCCTATGCTAAACCAAAATCCAATTCTACAATCTAAAACGAATGATTAGCCTTCGGGATCAAATATTTGTCCCTGCATGCAACAGTGAGTCAGATCTGTGTCCCTTCCAAACAAACAAATGTATCAGCATGTAATGGAGATGTATTGGAATATGTATCTAATTTAAAGGTTTATAGCTTTTGAAAACTGAAAACAGCAAACACACGCCTGCACACACGCAGCATGTTGTACTCTTATGAAGTGGGAGTGTGATTATACTCTCCATAAAGCGGCACACAATGGGACAAAGCGGCCTTTAAGCTGCCTCAAGGCCTGAATCTAAACTTACCCTCCTGCCCTCCCACATACAGCTGCTAATATCCTGTCTCTGGAGCACAGAAGCAGACTAATTACATATTATTGTACTCTTAACTCACTGCACAGCAAATCTGTCGGCCTAACAAGGTGTCTGCGCCAAAGCTATTACTTCTTTTTGAGTTTCATTAATTTGTTGCTTTGTGATCCTGAATCGGGGCTTTATTTGAATAAATCCGCTTCACTCACCAAACGAAAGACATCAATCCCAGAACAGATGGGTTTACAAATGACGGGCTCACGTTCGCGGAGATACGATGGGCCGCTTCACCGAGGCTGCGTTCAGACTGAACGCGGAGTAAAAATCAGGAGGCAGATTGAATGGCAGTCAGTGATATCGTGTTGTTTCCGGGCTGTCTACATCAAAGGTGTCGGCGTGTAGTATGTCGGTAAAAGAATCTGCGGAGACGAGGCTGGGTGGAATGATAGAGCGATCTTTATTCTATTCTATTTTATTCTTTATTTTATAATCTATTCGCTCGCACCTTCCTTCTTCTTCTAATTGGTCACTTTGGTGGATTGAGGGTCCATCTATCCAATGGGTGAAAGAGAAGTTGACCTGCCTCCTTCTTCTGTACATTATCTAACTCTGCTGAGGTCACTCCTTGGAGCTTACAGCCTAAAGTGGACAGGATTGTCCCATCATGCGTACATGGAAATGTATACATTAAGGCCTTGTCCACACGTACCAAAACTATCTTTTTTCCTCCGTCTTCCTTGGAACCGTTTCAAGAATGTTTGCCTGCAAATGGATCCATTGAAAACGACTCAACGCGCTGTAGTTCATATTCCAGGCCTATAGGTGGCGCTTGAAATTCACCAAAAAACGGAGAAGAAGAGACAAAGCATGCGCACAAAAGCTTGCGCGCTGTTTATAAACAGACAGTAGAAGAAGAAACCGAACACAAGAAGAAGAAGACGAAAATGGCTAGTGCAAGGAAACCAGAATCGTTTGTGTGTCGAACTGCTGCTGCGACTCACACTCGACTACAAGGCGAGTAAGTTGCAAGAAACACGAACACGAGCAGATCCACCATTGTTGTTGTTGTTGTTGTTGTTATGAGACGTCGCAGGGTTCAGAGGTCGAAGGCTAGAGGTCGAGGGGCGGGGCGATGGCGTCATCGACACGATAAGTATGCGGATCCGCCGTCCACACAAAAATCCGAGAACGCAGCCCTCGCGTTCTCGGATTTTTCCACCCTGAGACCCGGTTTCAAAAAAGCGCGTTTGCGGGCTCCACGTGGACGATCGGCCGAAACGATGCAAAACACGTGCGCCTAAGTCAGCTCCAAACATCAGGCATGAGAGGTAAGTTCAGTTGTAGTGCTTTGTAAGGGCCTCTTCTCCAGCTAGCCTTCAATGCAAACACAGAGCTGAGCAACGTCTCCGGAGCCCCTGGACAATGTGAACATCGCACCTCAGCTCACAGTAAGGGAAAACAAACTGCAGCAGTGAAGTCGTAGCTCTGAATGTGTAACTGTGTAGACGCCTCAATCGCTTTTGACTGTGGAGGGCTCCGACTTAAGTAACACTCACATTGCCGTATCTTTTAGGTCCTTACGATCGCAGCCCTCTCTTTTCCATCTGTTTTTATTTGTGTTTTATGTTTTCCCGGGTTTGCTCGCCTCTCACCCTGGTTTCCCTCCTGTGTTCTCGTGTTCCTGCGCTCCTCCCCGGCCTACTTTTTTTTTTGTCCTCCGCACCTGTCTCGCATCAGCTCATTAGCTCTGCCCTGCTCCTGGCGTCTTTTGTTTTTTTTCCCAGCTCATCAGCTCCTTCGCTGCTCTCGCGCCTCCTCCGCTCGTTCCCCCTCACATGTGTTTCTCCGCCTCGCTCTCCATCCCCTCGTTAGTTTAGCTTGTGTTTCAGTCGTGCCATTAGTTGAGTTCGTGTCGAGTCGTCCGTTGCGTTTGCCTGTTCCTGCTGGTGTTTTGGATGAGTGTCCGTCCACTGAGCTGCATGCCTCCCGTCTCCTGCGTTTTCAGCTCGCCTTCTTCAAGCTCGGCGAGACACTTCAGTCCTGCGTTTAAAATTTGAATTCGAAAGGAAATGGATTCGGCAAGAGCGGCACCTTGATGCGAAATGCGTTGTTTATTCTTGAAGTTCTTTGGAGAGATTGCGTCTCTCTAAGAATGAACAAAATTGTGCAAAACTTCAAATCCAGAGTGCAGCACGGATACTGCGTCGGGCTTGAGTTGGGTTTGGACGTAAGGGTTAGGGCTAGGGTTAGGGTAAGGGGTAGGGTTAGGGTTAGGGTAACCCTATAAAAAAACACAGAATGGCTGTCGGGTTACGTTTGTTAATTGCAGCCGTCCTGGACATTTTAAGCTGGACTGAGAGAGACTTGATTGCTGATTGTCGTACCCAGGTTGTCACGTTGATGACCTGGGAGTGACTGAACGACTTGACGGCCTGTAAATTAGACTTGCAAACAAACGTCTCTCTCCAGAAGGGCTCGCCCGACCACCCAAGCAGTTTAATCCGTCCGTTCTCCTGTTGGCTTGCAAAACACTTTGGCAAAGTTAAATATTTTATGACGATTTAAAAAAAAAAACTGTTTGTTCGGCCCTGATGTGCATAAATTCAGTAAAAAGCCACGCAAAAGGATTCTTTGTAGTGCGCTCTGAAATCTAAAAGAGAGTATGCACTGGAGACACTTCATCCTTTTAAAGTAAAACAAAGGCTGGGGAGAAGCGCTGTTTTTAAGGACAAACTTCCCGTCTTGATGTTTAATAACTGAGCTGAACAGTTGAGCTTAAACAAGTGTCATATATCTTCACATTAAAACAAAAAAAAAATTGGGATCTCAAGGTTTCCAGAGTCGTGGATTACGTGGGATGAGCTGTATGGAACCATTTTCAGTTTTGATGTACAGTTGTTTTCCCCAGTATTCAAAACCATTGATGTAAATTTTGCTGCGAAACACATGTCACACAGACAAAGAAACTTCCCCCGCCTTCCAATAGGCGAGAAGATGATGGCACACGGTGTTTTATTTTTGGGTAAACTGCTCCTTTAATGGGCACCTGTTGCAGAAACGGAGAAGGAAGTGGGGCTAATGTACGCACATCCTTAGAGGACTCAAGGCAATAAAGTGGTGACAGATTTGATATGAAACCGCAGATTATTCTACAAATCCCCTCCTCGGTGCCCGTCTGTGTGCCAGTGTGCCGCTACATGTTAATAGAGAGTTGGTATTCATCATCGGTTGGTCAGCAAGCGTGTCGACCACCCCCACAGAAGTTGACGGGTCCATGAGCCTCTATCCTGAAGCATCTAGCGGTAATGACTGTTGACATCGGCTGTCGTATACGGTGCGCATCTACATCGGCAATAACAACATAATTACACGCCCGAGGGTGAATGAAATTAGAGGCGTTAGTGGCGTGTCTTTGAGATAACCGCCGATGCCTGTAAAAAAAAACAAAAAAAACCACAGAGTAAATACGGAGAACGAGCGACTCTAATAATGATGCATGGGTCATTTGTTGGAAGTTGATTTTCATAATGTCGTGGGATGATGTGAAAGCAGGCGTTAAAATCAAAACACTCATGGTGTGGAAAATAGCCATTAATAAAGCACCAATAGGGCTAAAAAAAAAAGAAGAGAAAAAACACTTGCTTCTTCATATGTTAATATCAATTTAATGAAAGGTTATGACTCAAGAAAATGTGACACTAAAATGTGCTCCTCGGGCTGCATTCATGCTGTGTCACGAGAAGGGAAACGACACGGAATTTTAATCAGTAAAAGCAAATAGAAAGAATGCAGCTCTTATTTTTAGTTGAATCGACTGCATCTAGCTTGAAAGACGGGGTGAGACAACCTTGTAATGAGATTCAGCATTCATCATCAACTTTAAAGCGGTTTTGTAACCCCTTCGTAGCTCCTTCCTCCAGATGGAGCTATCACAAACCTACGACCCCTGGAAGCAGCTCATATCAAAAGGTACAACGCGACGTCATGAAGCTGTGTGACGTGTATCACCTGAACCCGAGTCCTTCGGCGTTCTCACCTGCAGGTGCGCACGTTCTAAAAAAAAAGAAAACAAGAAATCCATTCACCAGTTCGAAGAGGCACGAAAGAAACTCTTGGAGGCTTTTATAGACGTTTGCTTTTTCGTCTCGCAACATGCAAAAGAGGTTCGATCACAACCTTGACGAGATTATCGCGTTCTGTCTTTCGGGTGTTTAAAGTCGATTTTTTTTTTTTCATCCTACAGCATCACCTCCCATGTGGTGAAGTTCGCCGACTCTACACAACAAACAAGTTAAGAGACAACTTATTTATACTGTATGTACTGTAAAGGTGGAGATATGTACAAGTATGAAAAGAAAACAAGGCTTTAAAAATAGCAGGATGAAACAAAAACTACTGTAAATGACCAAATAATAGCCGGGCGTTTATTTGGGACCAGGCGGCAATTTGGGACGGGCGTTTAATTCTTTCCTCACAAAAATTTTGCTCAGCAAAACCGGGAAAATATGGTAATTTACTCAAATTCTTTTATTCAACCAGTATAAATTCCAGGTGAATTCTCTGGCATCCCTCAGGGCAATAGTCTTGTGCAAGTGAAGTTGTTGCGGCGGAGGAAACGATTTAGCCAACCAGCACTCGCGGCAAACTCCCCATCTCTGCTGTCACTCGCGGTGGCGTACATTTGTTTCGCCATCGCCCTGATCATTTTGCGGGACACTCCTCGCAAGCCTTCATCCTACCTCCACCAGGCAGCCTGGTAGTGTTGCTGTCCTCGGGCAGACGCTGAAGCTCAGTTTTTTTTTGTTTTTTTTTTGGCAATCTCTCACTCTCTTGGGGTCGACAGAGAAACGTCTAGCGGCTGCTTCTCCCGAGTGTTCCTCTGCATATTTAAGTCGTACTTTTTATTTTTTTTGCTGCACCGGAGCCATGGCGATTCTCAGCGTGATATTGACTGACAGAAAGCAAAAAACTTGAAAAAGGCGATCAAGAAAAACGTGCAGTGTCGGTGGTCACGTCTTCTTCCTTGATTAAAAAAATAAATAAATTAGACTCGGCATTTATTTATCAAAATATACACCTGCACCCAGCGTTTAAAGGGGACAGTGCGGTTAATTGAATCCCGGCTATTATTTGGTAATTTACGGTATGTTAATGCAAGGATATAAATGTTTCTGAGTTAAACTGGGGGTCAACATCTTTCCCTTTCAAGTGCTGTATCGTGGGCAACTGGACTTGTTCCAGCACTTAGATTTACCATGACCTGAATGACTGAGAACCTTCATCGACATCTTTTTTCTTTTGTCTCCTGCTCAGACAAAAGTGAGTCTCGCAATCACAACGCAGGCTTTTGTCGACAAGTGGAAGAAGGGAAGTGGCCACGGGTTGGCCGCGGTACCGACATGACGCTCCGGCCTGCTTGGAGGCAGGATGCTCTGACCCCTGCAGAGAGGGTCCGTCTGAGGTGCGGAACGTCTCAAATTGCCGCAGTTAAACTGGAAATGGAAAAGCAAATCAGCGTGGCACGGTTTGACCCGGCGCGGCCAAAAGCCAGTGGGAAAGCCCTATATGCTGGTCAAAGCGCAAACTTAGACACTTAAACTTTAAAAGGGTTGCTTTTGCTTCGAAACATGCACCAATTTCTAAGTCCAACGTATGGTGATTGAAAAGGAGGAGCGACGAAGGAAAAACCTCCGAGTGAAACTTTTCTCTTTGATTATGACTGAGTCTCCTGTGATATCACCTGCCATATGTTGAGCTTTTACTGTGAAGTCCTGTGCGATAAGGCCTGCAGGTAAGACCTTAGCCAGAAACTCCCATGACCAAAATAAATGAAGCTAAGCTTTTTAAGACGTCTCCAGCCCGGAAAGTGATGGTGGCCTGAAGGCTCCTGCGCCGAGCTGAAAAATCCCGACCGAGAAAAGGAATCTGTTATGCTTCTCCTTCCCCTCGACAGCGATCGCGGAGGTCCCTCAAACTGGCCACCGAAGCCGATTGTTCTGCTCCCAGGTGTGGCCCGCTTGTATTTCAACGGGTTGTGCTTAAAAAAAAAAAATGATAAAAATATCTGCGATGAAAACCCAGGCTGTTATCAAGTGAAACTGTTGTTTTGGGTTGCAAATTAGCTCCGAAACCACCCGAGCTGCTTCGACAGCTGACACTCTCGAAAGAGCAGAGCAAGCAAGCTGCGTTTCTGTCTAATGTGCCGTGAGCTCGCTGGTGTGTGTGTGTGTGCGCGCATCAGTTTTCTTTTAGCCGAATTTGTTGATCTTTTCTCACAGCCAGCACCCTGCCCCATAATTAATAGAGCACTGGCAGCTTCCTCCCGTATGCACCGACTGAGCGCTCGGCTTCCTCCGATGTCAAGAGCCAAGAATGGGATTCAAAAATAACAGGGGAGCGAAGTTTGGAAAAAAAAAAAAAAAAAAAAGCTGAGAAATAGGGTTGAGTAGGATTCTTACTGAGCTTGAAAAATGAAAGCCAAGATTCTGACAATTTCCAGTTTGTGTAGATTCCTATAACGTACGTATTCAAAATAAAATTCATGTCACGTCTCTGCAATCTGTGGGAAAGGATACTGCTTTGTCACTTTAATGTCAGTCTCATGGCTGGAAAGTAGTGTGTTGTTGTTATTGCGCTAAAGAATACATGTTTCTGCAGAACCATAAACATGTTGAAACTCATCCTTTCTTTAGGTCATATTTAATATTTTATTTCACAACATGGTCGGGCTAGGTTTGGGCCCAAAAAACACTTGTTACCGCTAGAAAAAGATCGTTGTTTTCGGCCACAGGCGAAGGCTGGAGGTGGTCCGACTTCTCGCCAGCGCCGCAAACTTGGGTGGAAATTGTGCCGAGGTCTCCTTTTAAAATATACAGTAGTTTCACACTTACAGATGCCGACTGCAGTCACAGGCTTGGCAACCCATCCTGCAAAAAAAAAAAAACATATTTCACGCACGCCATAGTTTTATTGGCAGGTGTGTAGAAAAAGAAACGCACAAAAAAAACAAAGTATCCCGACCACATTGCCAGAGTAAATGTGAGCAATGTAAGTTTCTGCAAACTGCGAATATGATGAAACGGCACATTTTTGTAACCTGCCAACATTTTATTCTACTGAGTATCCTGCACACTGCTGATCAAAAAACTTGATTGTGGACAAAAAAGTTTTTTTTTTATAAGTGACAGTTGAAACACTAGATCTCTGTTGCTTCAATTTGTATTCAGTCACCTTTACTGCCGTCCCTCTGGCCTCTTATGTGTTTAGTTGTTTTCTGTCTCGAGCATGTTCAACTTTTTTATTCCAACATCACTCATTTCCCCTGTGTGTGTTTTACTGATGGTGATGATGCACAGTTAATTCTTTGGGGCGCAAGGTGACATGGAAATTGTCACAATTAGTGAGTTTTTGGACTCCGGTAGAATAATTATTATTTATTTTCTGTGCTCTCTGCTGTAATTGGCCTTCTCTGTCCAGACCGCATCAGTCGGGAAACACATGAGAAATTATCTGGATATGCGCATCAGTCCAGTTTGCCTCAGTTCAGTTAGTTCATTAGGAGCTGCTGGCAGTCAGATGTCAGCATCTGTCTCCTTCTACCCATAAATCCTTGTGTTTTGGCATTGTTTCCTCATTACATTCTAACTCCTAACAAACCTCACCAGAGTTTGACTGTCGGAGGACTAAAGTCTATTTTTTTCTCCTCACTTGTATTAAGCCTACTGAGTCATCACTGTGATATTGGGCTATACAGATACATTTGAGTTAATATCCCCGTGAAGATTGGATTATATGGAAGAGACAGCTGGTCACTGGATTTTTTTTTTCCACTGAATAAAACATACGTCAACTCCTGAAAGCTTCTTTAGTATCAGAAATATCCACACAAACAGCTCAACAGCACAGATGAGAGTCTACCTGCAAATCAAAGACAGTAAAATGGTGATTTTTAATCAGACAACAATCACTGAATAAAACCTGGTGTGTCTGTAAAATCTCAGCATGAACAGGGCAGAACTCCCCTCAGTGGTGCTGAATGATGCTGACAATGATTGATTAAAGGCTCCTACACACTCTTGACGGCGATCTTACCGGTTCACTACATTTCACAATGTGTATGATGGGTAAAATGAAGTCTCGGTCGTCCACTGATTGGATGTCTCTGGCACAGACTGCATGTCAAAGTGTTCTGGGGCAAGATACTGAAGCTTAAATTACTCCCTATGGCTATTCCACTGGTGTACGAGGGTGTGTATGTGTGTGTGTGTGTGTGTGTGGGACGCTTTGGTTAGGATGCACAGTATCGCTCCTGATGAGCAGGTTGACACGTAGAATGGCCGCCGCTGCCATCGGTCTATGAATGGGTGTAAAGTGCTTTATCGGCAGACTGGAAAAAGTCCATTTACTATTTGTTGTTGTTTGTCAGACGGAACAATCAAAATCGCGGGGCGTGTGAATCGGAGTGCTGATGTAAATGGAAATCAATGTGCACCGCTTTCATGGTTTGAAAATGCCACAAAAGGCAATCTTCGCTACCTCGGAGCTGAATTTGCGTTGTGCTTTTGTCTGAACCACGATGGTTCGGACTAATCACCTTCTAATGACGAACTATTGACGACTGCCGTGGGTTAGCTGTGACGACCAGCGAGAGAAGCAGCTGTTCATTGAAAGAGAACAAACATGGCTGCCATAGTGGTTAGTGTAGATGCTACAGTGGCATCAGAACTGGAGAGAACGTTTCATTATAGAAGATCCACCGAAAGCTTTTCTTGATGTAGAAAAGATGTTTTCACTCGTCTCTCGGTCGGATTCCGTAAGAGTTTGTTTTACCAACTGGTAGCTCAAATCTGTGATAGATGATCACCTGCCAGGTACATTTTGAAGTCACCTGACCTTCTCCAATCAGCTTCGAAGGGCCACTTGCCATATTGTTCCGTATTGGTGCGTCCGTTTATAAGCCACACCCATGTCGCTGCCGATACATTTTGAAATTACATTTGATTGTGAACTGATGCTGACAGACATACGTTTATAGGTCAGTATATACCAATGTGGTGTCTATGTGTAGAGGATGCATCTAGGTCTTTTTTTTTTTACAAATGCAGCTTCTGCCACTGAATTATGCATTATTATCTGCATGCAGTATTCTTAGAAATTGTTTTGCAGCAGCTGTATGTTTTGTCACAGTGTGGGACCAAAAAAACTGGGTCACATCGGGTCCTCATTTAGGGCTTCCTGTTCACTCCGCACAACATGTCAGCCAATCACAGTGCCACCTGCGCGTTTTCCACTCGGTTTCAGGTCAGATGAATCAACCACAGGTGGCCGGATCAATGTGAAACGTTTAATTACTGTTGTGACAAATGGCGGAGGCATTTAGCGGGGTTTGCTGAGCAAATTATCTCAATGATTGCAGTGGGCGAGTGTGCCATGATTCACAATGACAAGTCATGAATTATTAAGCCGCCAGAGCTGCCTGATGCCCCGAGGCCATGTTTCCCTTTTGTAGATGGAAGCCCAGCGGGGGCAAACAAAGAGGGCACAAAGGGGATTTGAACTGGAGCCACCCACAAAGCTAAGGCGGAGGGAAATTTAGGTTGGTGTTGGAGCTGTCAGTGGAATAAGAAACGGATGATTTGCACATTCCATAATTCCCATAATTTGGTAGAATAGAAATGACTCATGAACTCATGAATATAAAAGAATATGAAAAAACATATTGCAGATTGAAAAGATGTAATTACAGCAGTGAGCATATGTCATTAAATGAACATTACATAATTTGATCCAAAACACATTTTGGAATGTAACGGCGTGACCCAGATTCATTCCATTACATCAGAAAAAGCGTGTGATACCATACATAACACAGGTCAGGCACTTTATCTTTAGGTCCAAACACGTCACACCATCAGCTAATTCTAGCATAACACTCACTGAAAGAGACCTAATACAGCAATCAACTCTAAAAAAACAGGAAACTGAATCAGAGATGTCAAGAAGTCAAGAAGTTGAATAAACTCAGGTACACTCTCAGGATGAAATTACAAGGGAAGGCATACGCCGACGACAAACATCGTTACGTTTATGAATATCGTAACAATCATCAACTAAAGTGGTGCTGGCACGACGCGCCTTGCTTCGACGCTCATTCAGTGGTCGTTGACATTGCAATAAGAGGTTTATTTTTATCTCTGCTGTTCTTGAGAGTGGCTGGCAGTGAAACTCCCACCGTTGTGTCATTTGATGTTCTTTTAGTTGACAACACCCCTGGATTGATGCGCCTAAATTGGTGCCGCTGGACAAAATCCACATCAAGACACTGCGAGTCTTAAGGGGCGCACCGCACGCTAACAGCTGCGAGCCTCCGAAGGAGATCTGACCGTTAGAAGAAGAGTAACTTGCGTGAGCAGCAACTGAAAACTGAAGGGCTCAATTTTGTCATGTTGTCGAGCATGACTCAGGCTTCAGAGCAGGCAGATCGCCGCGCGTTTTGGAAACGCCGGAATTCTTCACGTTCTCATCCTGCATCTTTAAATCCAAGCAATTTAAAACATCTACGTTCAAGCATTATATTCAGCTGAGTGTGCTCTCTGCTCTGTTAAGGTCACACTCTGGCTGCCTGCAGTGTGGGCGAGCGCCGCGGCGAGGCTTCGATTTTTGCCTTTAAAGGTGCTTGTACTTTCACACAAAGAGCAAAGTCTGGACAGCGGTGTGTTTGTGCACATTCCAAGGTCACAATCTTTTCTTTTGAGCACAAATATTTGAGAAATATAACTTTCCTTCAGCAAATTTGTAGTCTAGGACGTGTTTTTTTTTGCAAAGAAAATTCAAATTTTAAATTCTCTTTCAGATAGGACTGTGGCTCCTCACTTTATCTTTATCTTCCTTCACATAATCAATCTTGACCTGAAACTTCTACAGAACTATAATCTATCAAGGCAGACTATTGGTCAGAGGTGTTTCTCCCACCAAAAGGATTTATTCATATGGGTGGATGATTATACTTTTGGACATTTTGACATTTGGCAAAACGCGGAGAAGGTTCGTTCTCCAAAGGAGCATGAATGTCCAAAGTAAAATAATACCAACTTGCACATTCGCACATAACATTTTGATATTTATTTGAGCACTAGTAGATATATTGAACCCATGGTGGTAAAAAAAAAAAAAAGATTTAGGTAATCTCCAAAGAACAAATGAAGTCATTCTCCAGGGGTTTATCTCCAGTTTTCATCCATTTTTTTTTTAATGTTTTCTGCTATTTAGCGTCAAATCCACTGCATGATTTATGTGATATTATATTTATCTATTATGATTAATAGGCACGTTTCGATGGAGGGGATGATGAGATGAAGCGCAGTCAAATACAGATCGATACAAGCTAACGAAACGCAGTTTAAAACATGGAAGTCCTCATTTACATAAAACGTCCAAAACTGTTAAATACTGTTGTGATGCTGAACTCAACAGCGCCTTACGGAGCAAAACACGATAATTATAGGAGGCGAATGTGTAACCTGGTGCTAACAGGCACTAAACAGATGACTGCTGAGAGAAGAGTCGTAATTAATCACTCATGCGTTATTATTACATATCAGCTAATAACCGGTAAATAGGATTTTCTTAATTGAAAGTCTTACCCGACAGTCCACTGGGGTTTTGTGCAGCCTGTGCTATCTGAAAGCGGAGGAAGCCGGGAGGAGTGACAGATTTACCAGCCGCAGCCAACTTTTATACGGTTCAAACAGCGTTTACAAGACAAAGTCCTGACACACGACGAGCTCCATCTTCTCTCCTTGACACCTTTTTTTTTTTTCCTTTTTTTTTTTTT
>OMLP01040007.1:35200-54964 GCA_900302685.1 Spondyliosoma cantharus | reverse complement strand
CGCTGCCGATAATGACTCATGAGTCGTGAAGTTTTTCCCCAGCAGGGTCGCTGAGGGCTGTGATTCCCCCTCAGCACGCCGCAGCCTCCTCCTGACCTAATTACCACAAATAATTGCTCGTGATACTACAGCGCCAGGATGCCAAGAAGAAACACACAAAAATAACACCCTCAGCAGTTATTACCAGCTGTTACACCAGGATAATTTTATGCTCAAACAACATATTCACTGTTTGAAAAAAAAGAGCAAAGCGTCTCAATCATCTGTCATTAAAACGAGCTTGTGGAAGGTATTTTGGTATGCTCAGAAAAATGCTGTTTTTTTGTGCCCTGTGCCCTTATCTTTAAAAAAAAAAAAATCTGGCTCAGTGCAGCCCAATATTTTCGGATCTTTATGCATCAGAACGTCAGGGCGCGTACCGCCGTTCTCTCTAAGTGACACTATTATTGGACTCTCGCCCTCCACGGTGGCTGTGTTGAACTCTACCGGTGTGCTGCGTCCAGGGACGTTGCCAGGTTCGCGCGCATTGGCGCTAGAAATCGGCAAGTTTCAAAAACAAAAGGTGAATTCTTCCTGTAGAAAATGTGAAAAAAAAAAGTCCTCTCAGGTGATCCGTCGAAAGTCATGAGCACAAAGTCAAAGTCTGGAGTCTCCCACCTCTGCATCATGTACACAAGGAGAATAATCACAGATCACACAGCAAGGTATGAAATTAAAGAGGGAGCTTTTGCACCACGGCTGTCGAGAATGTTGGAAGGCAACTCAAGGCTTGAATCAACCTATTTTTTTTTTTTAATCTTTGAAAAGTAAACTTCTCACACCTCCACCACAGTGTCTGTATTGACTGAAAAAATGATTGAATGAGAGCACACCAGCTGAGTGTGGAGGGCGCATCCAAACACAATAACCCAATCTAACAGCAGTCAGCTAAACAGACGACGACGCCGCGCTCAATGAACCGAGAGAAATAAAATAACAATTCGTTTTGATAAGGCCAATGTAAAAGTGGGTCTGACTTGTATTATTTAATGCTGAGGGTGCTGTGATTGGGAAGGACATTCTTTCAGCTTGATAAAAAAAAGTCTGGCAAATCGCAGGTTTGTGGTTGTTCAGTGCGCAAATTCATTTCGGGTTCTTTACACTTTCTCTCCTGCTAACTGCTGTAATAGTTGTTGTTTTTTTTGTTTTTTTTTTATGGGTTTTATTGTGTTCAGGCAAACACGGGCAATGTGCAATCTTCCTCCTGCTTATCGTCCGTGTGTGGAGAGCAGCGGCCTCACAGCGAACCTTCGCCTTCCCGATTGTCTGCTTATTAGGGAGGTAAATTGTCCGTCAGCGTGTCCACTTTAAACCGATTGCTCCAGCATTTTTGGGAGCTCGGCCCGTTGGTCACCTCGCCCCAATGTGTGACGGGCAGATTGGCTCCGATATCAATCTCTGTGTCTGTGGTTCTGTACCGTCTGCAGCCCACCCATCTGGAGCTCTAAGTAGGTCAATACAGATTCAAATCCTTAAATGCAAATGCACACTTGGCTCCTGCGGGTCTGGTTCTTCTGATCAGAGTCTCGGCGCTGGATGAAAAGTTGTGTGTGTGTGTGTGTGGGGGGGATGACTTTTAGGACGACTTTAACTCTCTGTCTCTGTCTGTCACACACACACACACACACACACACACACACACACACACACACACACTAGTGAGGTTTAATTGATTTTTCTGTTGCTGTAGATAAATCCATGTTCCGCATCTCATGTCACTTGGCTGCAGCCCTTGTCTTCTGGCCTGGTAAACCCCATTCATCACATACAGCCCCTGCGTGCGCCGACCCGCGTGCCAACGCCTCCGTTACTGAGCTCGCTCAACCTCGGGCTGCCCTTTACACACACACACACACACACACACACACACATGGGAAAAAAGTGATTTAATGTATCTTCAGGGTACATGTAGCTGTACTCCTTATAGATTCACAACTCCCCCATTATTTAGTGATAATAAGTGGAATCTGATAACATGGATAGACACATGATCAAACACACACACACACACACACACACACACACACAGGACATGTATTCCCAGTTCATATAAAAGCCCGGAGCTCATTTTAGATTCTGCATTTGTCAGGCTCCAGGGTCTGTAGCCGGACTGACCCTGAGCTTGTTAGCTGACAGTTACAGTCGGACCCAGCGCACGGAGCTGTCCTCATTTCTGCATTACTACTGCACACACAGCGCGCTTTAATATACAGCATCATTTGAATAGTGTCCTTTTTAACAGAACTGGATGAAACAGTTCTCGGACCACTATTAGCATCTTTATTTCCTGCTAACCTCTGGAGGGGGCCAGTTAATTCTTGTTTACAAGACATGACCGAGTCTTGTGACTGCATGATGTCGTCCTCCTCGCTGCTTGGACCGTGTCCCCGAGGGGCATGTTCATAAATTCTGAAGCTGTCACGAAGACAGAAGTGGAAACAAACATTCAGCCTGACTTCAGAATTTGTTATTCTGATTCTCCTCCAGCATGTTTTTTTTTTTTTGGTGTGTGCATGTGAGCACACTGGCAAACACATGCGGTTGGAGAGCTGGCGACGAAAGACAAGACACTGTCCATCGAGAATCTGTCTTCACTTTCCTGCTCGACAGCATCCCATAACACATCACACCTCAAACACAGAAGGAATAACATAGATCTTCACAATGGTTATTGCTTGTCATAAGAAAGTCTTGGCATCTTTCACTGCCTGAGACTTTTCAGCCGCTCTTAATAAAGATTCTCAGTGACTTCATGACTTGTATTTGTGTTTAGACGCCTCGTGTCGAGCACGTCTGTTCAGCTGGTTGACAGCTAACCTTGCCAGGTTTGAGTTTGCGGGGTCGGCGGCGGTGCACCCGAGCTGAGTGTTGAGGTGAGGCGAAGTGAGGTTTGTCTCGCGGAGGCAGGAGTGAGTGAAAGCTGCTGCGAGGTGTCGGCGTTTCTGGTTTTCGGTTGCTCCGTGTTTTGACAAGTCCCTGTTCACTTCAGGGCGGGCCGCCGTGTTTTTTGTGGACAGGTTGTTTAGGATTTGATAAAAGAGATCTTCGATCGCTTTACAACTGAAATAGAAACACTGGCATTGAATCAGAGGGGAAAAAAGTGTCTGGTGGCGGTAAATGATCTGTGCATGTTTCGGTTTAACCATGAATAAAGTCTGCAGCTCTTCAACACCCCTGACGAACTCTTGTTTGGGCGACAGCTATCGCCATACCTGCTAATATACGTGCTTAAAGGTCGTATTTCTACCATCACCGCTTTGATCACAGTGACGCTTTGTGTCTCTGTGGCTATGAAACTTTCCCTGTGACAACCCGGGGGGAGAACAACAGGGGGTAGAGAACATCGGTTGCAGCAGACTCGGTGGACAGGGAAGGTGGCCCCAGGACTCAGACGGATCACATCTAATACTGTCGGCTCATCAAGCTCACATTAGAACGACTGAAAAGCATAAAAAAAAAAAAAAAGTCCGAAAGAAATCAAACCCAGAATACTTTTTAAATTGAAGTTAACTGAAAGTACGTTTTCATATTTTGTCACTTTCTTATCGTTCTACATTAAGCGTGATATAACAGAGGAGAAGTACTTCACCACTGGCTAATTAATTAATAAACTCCAAACAATGTACTGTAAGACAGCTCCTCTCTTCAGGGCTCAGTTGTTTCACGTGTTTCCTCTATATGCTGAATTAGCTGATGTTCTTTCTATACTAACAAAGCAAAGATAAAAGGGGGGTTATCTCTGTACAGGATATTCATCTACCCATGGAGAGCTCAGCACTTCCTGCTGAGGCTCCTGTGATAAATGACAGAGCTGTCGTTTCAACTCAGGCAGGGTGAGCAACACGTGCCACAATTCATTTTCCCTCCAGCTCTCAAAGTGCCGACTGCTGCACGGAGAAATTAGATGTGCCATCAAAGCTAACCTTAGCCTTTCTTCCCGCGTGAACCCAGCTATGTTTAACCAGCCGAGGTCCCTCGGGGCTCACGGCAGGAGAGACGAATCAAGAAGAGCTTCGATCCGCACACAGAGCGAAGGTCGCCGTTCCGCCGGAGCGGATAATTCGATATGAAAATCCAAACGTGGAGCCCACCGCGGCCCGCAGTTTGATACCTGACGCTTGAAAGTGTAGTTGTGAAATCATTGTGAGTACAGCGTCGGTTTCGCCGATCCGGCAAAAAAGGCAACTGAAAGACTTGAAATCTGAATGTCCTTGGAAAAATTACTGCAGGTTTTAAAATACTTCTGTTGTAAAATCAGATATTGTAACATTAAATGCAAATAACAGTCCAACGCGTATCTCTGTTTGTTTCACCGGGCAGTTAATAAACTCACTTTCGTTCTGTCCGCGTAAACGTGCGTATTTTGAACCTACTTTAGTCCGACACTAAAACACACATTTCATATATAACTCCCGCTCCGAGCTGAGCGACAGCAACGGAGCGCTGTCATATTAATCATCCTGCAGCCACTCTTCATCTCTTCCTTTAAACACTCTTCATGTTCGGAGTCACTCTCCGGCCTTGTGTTACTCCATCCTGACGTGTCATTTTGTCAGATGAGCAGGCTTCCTGAATATGACGCACGGCGAGTTAAAAACCTTCGCTGGCGGGAAGCAGAGACACGTCGTTCGGAGTGTCAGCGGCTCCATTTTTTGCAAGCGGAGCTGCTTTCTAGGAGGAAACGCTTGAACCTGTTGCGTACAACTTGGCACGGATATCTGGCTCACATTCTAATATGACAATAATCTTGTTTTTTTTTATTATTCAGTCAGGATATTGTCGGAAAACTAGAAGACTGGATAGATTAACTTAAACATTTTTAGTATCAAAAGAATTGATAAAATAACAGAGACGCTTCAGAGTAGCACAGAACATCTCAACAGCACCACAGGGTACGTCCTCCAAACCGCAAAGGAAATCATTCCTACCTGGTGCCATAAGACTGTTCAACGCTTCACAGCAACACACACACATAATTTAAATGACTTATTATTTAAATGTTATGACTGTAGTTAAAACTGCACCTTAAAAAGAATCCACTAAGTTCCACTTTGCTTGGCATTTAATCTTATTCTGGAACTGCTATGAGCATTATAAGCATCTTATTGTATATATTGTATAGTTTTGCATATTCATATTGTGTATTGTACTGCTTTTAATATCTACGCTTGACCTTTTACCTGTTGACTGTATTTTTGATTTATTTGTACCGCTGCTATGATGACCCAATTTCCCCGTGGGGATAAATAAAGTTATCTATCTATCTATCTATCTATCTATCTATCTATCTATCTATCTATCTATCTATCTATCTATCTATCTAAACTGATCGCTCAGTTTAGAATCAACACTTCTCTTTACACTGATGAGCCATAACATTCAACAGGTGAAGCGAAGAAACAGTAATCGTCTCGTTACAAAGCATTGTTCTGTTGACCACCAGAGCAAGTAAACACCCTCTTGTAGGCGGCAGGCCCAGAAGGCAGAGGCAACCTCACAACCATCAAGACTCAAAGAACCGCCAGCCCTGGTGCCAGACACCACAGGACACCCAAGAGGTCCCTTTGTCCAAGGCTTAATGGGTCAGAGCTGAGTCCTGTATGGCCTCTCATGGTTCGAACTGATCCCGGCACTACCTGCAGATGCTTGATCTCATTGGGATCGTTGAATTGGACGCCAGATCGATGTCTTGAGATCTTTGTCCTTGAGCCATTTACGCAATAAGGAGGGTGAAGCAATCCACGATGGAGACTCAACTCGAGTCTCGCTATGTTTAGTTTGGTTAACGCGCCAACACAGCCGTTTCAAACTGTAAAAAAAAGTTAGTCTTGTTGCTCTGTTGTGAACTTCATGATCAGCTGCAACCACAAAGTGACAGCGAGGGAACCGTCAATCAAACCCAGCTCGTACAAAGTCTCGAGAAGAGGTCTTATCAGGCATCATCGGTGAAAACACCCGTGACAGTGGGGGTTTGGGTGTGTGGCGGCTTAAGCAGCAAGCGCACTGATCTGCCAAGTAAATAACATCGATCGTCTCATCGCGATGTAACGTTCTGCGGGGAGACTTCAGCTACACTCACTCATGCGCGGCGTCCACATGAGTGCCAGGACACATGGCCTCCAGCAGAACTTTGCATTTAAACGAGCTAATCGGTGTTATTCACTTCCACCTGTCAGTGGCTGATCTGTGTAAGTGCTGCTGGTTTCTTTCTCTTGCTGAGCTGCCAGACTCATGCAGACCCCGACCCTGCAGACACGGGTCACAATAAAACCCCATTTTTTTTAGGTGGGGGGTTAAAATATATCGAAACTGTGGATGTGAAAGCTCAAAGTCTTTTTCCCTTTCTTATGAATATCTGTGCGAGTGGAACATCCTCTGGGACGCTCTTTTTACAGGTTAAATTGGCCATTGAGTTCATTTCTCGCCGCAGCACAGCTGCTCCTTCCTGAGAAACGATGCCATGCGGAGTTTCAAATAAGGCTTCTTTGTAGGTGGTTTCAATAAATTCAGTTTTAGGGAGAGTCTGTATGTTGCTTGTGTAGCTCCCAGCCAACCTACAATTTGTTACTGTAAAGCGTTTGACTACCCTGAGAAGAAACAACATTGTGTGCAGTCAGCGGCTTGTGTCAGCGAGTATGCGTGCATGATTGTGTTTTGACTGCCTCCGAGATTGTGCACCGGCCATTTCATTACAGAAAGCTCGCTTAATAATTCAACAAACCCGCAACAATCGCAGGTTTTTTTCACGCGGTGATTCAGCATTCCGCCACCGTCAAAGAACTTTGTTCCAAATTGAGACGTTTCGTCAATAATTGAAAACACTGTGACAGTTTCACGTTGACTCGGGGAGCTAAGCCGAAGCAAGCGATGCACTCTTAAAAGCCCTCAGTTTTGACTAATTGATGCTGCTTTGACTTGGGGAAACACTAAGTGAAGTCGAACTAATGCATTTTTTTTTCCTCCCAAAAATGAATACAGTGAGCAATGACAATGAACTCTCGCTGAATGTTTCACAATAAAAGTTATAAATAAAGTTGCCCTTAAGTTATAATCTAAGACGTGTCGTCACTGGATATGAAGATAAACCTTTCGCAGCTTAAAACCTCCTGTACGAGGGGCTGAATGATGAGGTTTGGGTGATGGGTTTGGTCCAAAATGGATGCACAGCGCGGCGCATAAGTATAAGTATAAATCTTCGTGCTCTCCGTGGCACCTCTCTCTCTCTCTCTCTCTCTCTCTCTCTCTGCTGTAGCTGTAATATATAACGCGATTCAGATTTTCATTTTGGGTTTTGCGGGATTACATTTCCACATAATGGGTGACTGACATGAAAGGAATTCGGCCGCGGTGACGACTTGGTTTTTCTAATCTGCAGATAGGCTGCGATTGATCTGAGGCAGCTGCTCGCAACGGAATGACACATGAACACATGCCACAGACGTATGAACCCTCAAAAAAAAAAACCCTAGATGTGCCCACAGCCAAGGAAATCGCACATCATGGCTGCTAACGACGCATGGATGAAGAGCCGGACGAGGCCCACATACTAATGGGACCGCGAGGTGATGAAAGCAGGGGAGCGAGCGGGCTATCTCGTAATGAAAAGTGGGACGCTGAACTTGTTAAGTGGATTTTTTAATACGGAAGCAGGCGTGATAAGGAAGAGCTCTGTAAGAGGAAATTTGAATTAATGTTAAACGCGGAGAAAGTGACATCAAATCTTATCTGGAGATGATCATCGGCTGGCGTGATGAAGACCTCTGCGCGGAGGGAAATAACTTAAATAAGTGGTACATGACTCACTCTGACACTGGATTTATTAACATGCACAGAGTCGCCCCTTCACTGGGTGTTAAGATGGACTCGGTCTTTTTAGTCCCTGAAATTCAGCTGTTTTGTTGTAATAAATAAACTGGCAAAATTAGTGAAGTTTCAGTTTTCAAACCCCTGTTGAAATAACATGAGGCTGATACTTTACACTTCTTTATGTTGCAAAAAGAGAGTTACACTTTAATTTTTTTTTATCGTGACAACACTCTGTTTATGGACCGGTTAGGTCTGGGCACAAGAACCACTCGGTTAGGGTTAGGAAGAGGTCGTGTTTTAGCTTAAAATACCGTTTTTTTTAGCGCCACAAACCCAGCTTGAGTTGTCCCAGTTCGTTTCGTTGACTTAAACACGGCTGGAAGTGTCCCAGTGAGACGCCACCTCGGCTTGGCGATCATCACGCCGAGGTGTAACGCCAGTTGTCGGCTCATATATGTATGGAAACATTACGCAACACATACTGTCAGTGTACACATTTAAATATATCCATGGTTTGCAGAAATTTTAAATGCCAATATTTTATTTTGCAACTGGGCTGATGGAGAGTGGGTAACTTCGGAGATGAAGCGAGGACGGTGGATGTGTGAGGCATCCATGCTACACTGGGTGGCCCAACAGCAGCTAAAGTAGAAATTGGCTTGACACTGTACACAACAGCAACCGCTCAAATGGTACATTAGGCACGACCTAAAGATGATCTGACAGGCTGTTCATAAATCCTCAAACTAGCCAAGTTTTTAGGAGAGAGAAAATTGAAGCAAACAGTGAAAATGATCACCAAAAATGTCACCGAGTAACATGAATCACAGCTTGAAGTCTAACAAGATGGATTCTGATGTAAAGAGTTTGTTTTTTGTTTTTTTTTGATAAACTTCTGACTTGTTTACCACCGTTGTTCAAATGCGCCTTTAACTTCCTGAACAGCGTGTGAGCTGCGTTCATGCTCTGATAATGAGAAGCCTGCTTCATATCCTGCCAGATAAAACATGCTCCTGCATCTTTGCTGCCTTGCGCAAACTCCAGACTCCCAGGGCATTAAAGGTGGATTAAGACGTCGAATGCAAAAAAAACAAAAAACAAAAAAAGACTCAAATGTGTAGCTGCGCAGAACTTGCTATTAAAGCCAAGATCTAATTTTCTTGTACTGGTACGCCGAGTACCATCGCGCTCAGCAGGAGGGAGGGGTGGGAGCCGCCGTCTTCGTCTGTTTCATCCCATTTTCTGGCACACCGCTCGACCTGTGAACACGAAAATATCTGTTAATTGGTTTATTCATGGAAACAGAGAGAGCTAGTCCCAGGGTATCAAAGGTTCATGGGAAGAGTCTAACTTCCACTTCAGTGTAGAACAGCCAACTCCCGATTCACTTTAAACACAACCGGAGCAGGTTTCCTGGAGTGTGTGAGGTGTTACAAAAGCCAAGAGCACATGGAGAGAGTTCGAATTACGCGATGCATAAAAGAAAGTGTCTGCTGTCAGTGTGGAATCTGCACGTTTGAATCAGAAGGTGACGGATAAAACTGCAGAGAGGGAAGGCGAGCCGTTTGTGCGCATTCGAGTGCTTCGTACATTATTGCATCTCCCGTTTCACACTTAGTGAAAAAATGAAATTTTTCACGACCACCAGTGTGTGTGTGTGTGTGCGTGTGTGTGTGCATGTGCATGCGCGTGCGTTTGCAAACACGTGCACCTGCTGTGAATTGTGCGTCATTGATTGATTGTTTGTCCTGTTCCGTCGGAAATCCATTGCAGGGGAAGCATTTTCCGGTTTAATCAGTCTCCGTAATGTCTGATAGCTTTTGCTTTCACATATCTCATAATAGCCACTTTCCCCGTGACACTGTGCAAATCCGGAAACTGTTCACTCTTCACTTCGGAGGCGACGGCGCTCAGTGCGGCTGCCCTTAATGAACGCATACCGATGTAACAATCTTAATTAACCAAATGGCTCAGAGAGACTCGCCATTTTCAAGTTTCTGTGGATTGATTTTCAAGCTGTGGTGCAAAAAAGGAGCGCAAATATGCAGCGCATGGTTAAAAAAAAAGGTGAAAGCGTTCAAACACACTGGCACGCTCCTTTTAAAAGTAATGAAAGAAGCCCGTCTTGTCTTTACTGTCCGGCAGCATCTAGCAGCCTCATAATCATTTATACAAGCGTCTGTGAATACCAATCAGGGCCGGCTGATGTGTTCCTGCTGTCTGTTTGGCAGCCAAATAAAGGGCAGCGCGGGAGCTGAATGTTCATCATTTGATATTAACACCAGACAAAGCAGGCCTCTTTGATCAAGGCCCGAAGGTCAACCGCAGCAGCTGTTGCGGAGCGCCGACAGGAGGCGAACCTTTTCTTCTTCGTCCCAGGGGGGACGGCAGCCTCCCGCCAGGCAGGAGCTGCTCGACGCGTGTGTTCAGAAATCTCATAACAGAGTGGATTTTGGGGGGTATTTTCTAAATTCCTCCTGGGAGGAAAGAAGCGAGCACGGTCCTTTTTTCAGGAGCACTTCAGGCACACACACACACTGTACCCTTGTAAATCCATAACAGACTTTATTACATCTATTGTTAACATAATAGAACTAATTTGAAAAAAAAAAAAAAACACATTTTAATTCTTTATTTTTTTCTTGCAGGCGATCCGTTCATTCTTTTCCTGGCACATGCCGTCCACCAGCGGCAGCTTAAATCCACTGAAGCAACCCGGCTGGTCAAAATTGCTGCCTCGGGGTGGAGGAGTCACTTCGCAGTCACTTTTTTCTGAGATCAAAAGGTTCTTTCGACCCTCTTCTTCTTTTTCATTTTTTTCTTCTTTTTTTTTCACCAGTTCTCCTCTTTGCAGCCACTTTGATGTATCCGATAGCCCACAGGGACATGCAGCAGTTCTGAGGTTGGTATATTGTTGAAGAGGTGCAGCTTTTAAGAGAAAATCTACCATGAAACACTGCGTTAATGGTCAAAGAAATCTTTACAGTTTGGGCTTTTGGAAGAGGGCACTGACTGAATGTTAGCTGCAGGGAAATCCTTTCAATGCTTCCACGGAGGCTTAATGTTGTGGACATAAATAAGGAGGGTGATACACCGACGCACAGTCCCTCAGGTGGGGTGTCTGTACACAGTATGAGACTTTGACAGTAGAGACAGTGGTTAACCTCTACCTGCAGTTTACATCACAATTTCTTCAGAAGGCAACTTGGTTCCTCTGTATATAAAAATAAATCAATTTGAACCATCTCATGAGTCTGACATACTATGCTAGCTGGTTTATTTGTTAATATAGATAATTGTTAGATTGCATTGAATGATGGCATTTTTGATCAATTAAACAGTCAGTTGAAAAAAGGTATTGTTATTTAGAGCCATGGATTTGGAAGCAACGTAAAGTATTTAAATAATGTGTGGACCAAATGTCATGGCAACCCATCCAATAGCTGTTGAGACATTTAATTGTAAAGTGAAACTGTTGGCGTCACTGCGGGGCAAAGAAAAGTCATCTGAATACTCCATATGTATTTACAAAATCTGGAGGCATGAGAATTTTGACCTGCGGGTGTACAGGTAAAGTCACGTTCTATAGATATCCATTAACTACTAAAGAAATTAAGTCTAGATGACGGACCGGCCTACAGAAAAACTGATTTTCCATCGTAAGAGCAACACCGCTAGTGTGGCTAAATAGATCAATGTGGCGGAGGCTCAAATCTTAAGTTCATTTGTTGACTCAGCAAAGTCAAGTTAGCAAACAGCTATGAGCGAACATTCAGTTTGAGTCGCGTTTTCCGTCCACCTGACACCCAACGGCTGTCAACGACTCACCTGCTTGTATTTCGCTCTGTGTTTGGTCTCCACCAGCTCCTGAGGAAAATATCTGTCTCTTCGCTGCTGAGCGCTCCACTATGTCCCCCAGCTAGACAATAACTGTGTCTGTCTGCCGTGTTATTAAAGTTTATTCGATGAGAATGGCTAATGTAAGAGGGAGCCAAAACAGTGAAGTTGTGTCCCAGAAAGCTAAAATATGAGCTCAAGCAGGCAGATTCAGGAGGCGATTCCTTTCACAGTATATTTTGATGTATTATTATAACAAATATAAGGATTATAGCTGCTTCTGATACACATTTTTGAGGATACCTATCTTGACAGAGTCATTAACTGCATGAATAACAGCTCTGACAACAGCACCTGCTATAAAAGTAAATCTCTTTACATAAAATGTTTTTTTTTTTCCATTTTTTGCTCAGGCAGCATTGATGTCCATCCCGGTGATCAGATAACTTGCGTGCGTGTGTGCACACTCTGTCCGTCACATCGCTCCCGTCCATTTACTCGTATTTTCCTCCCTTTATATTTGATCTGTGGCCAGAATGTCTGAGCGGATCTGCTTTTTAACTGCCGAGCTGCAAGGTTGTTGCCTGCCGCCCTGGTACGCGCGACATCGATTTTTTTCCTTTACGCGCTGCCCTGTAACAGCGCTGCAACACAAGTTTACTTGTCACTGCAAATGTCAAGCGATCGGGTACTCTTAAAAAGGTCAGCGTTTTATGGGATGTTTAACATGTCGACGGGATTGCAACAGCGTTTTCCCAGCAGGGCGCAGGAAAGGATCGCCGTGAATCTCAACACATTATTAGAAACGGCTGTTTGACGACGGGACGACCTCGAGCTGTGTGACCTGTGAAAGGCGAGGGAAACTCCACCACCTATGGCGCGATTATCTTCATTTGAATAACCGCTTTCGGGCGCCCCTGCGGAATGCGAAACGATGCTTCCTAGTCACAATAACATCACTCGTAGTGGGGGTCGTGTTCGGGATCATCTGCTGCGTCTTTAAACTTTTTAACTCCATTTCAGTTTGTATTCAGTGTTGAGCGGCAGCTTCATCTTCTTTTCTCTGATTTTCTCCTCCTCGACAGTTTCGCATCTGTGTAGGGTGTAAAAGGCAGGCAGGTGAATAAAATGAGGCTGAGCCGGTCTGGTTGTTTGTTGTGATAACACCTGTTCGGTGGTGGGAATATGCCTTTTGTAAAGCTAAAGCACATTCTCAGTGAGTGTTCTGTGGACTGTGGCGATGGATCAGCACCATGGATATTGCTGGCACTATAGAAAGCACACTGACCAGCTGCATCTCTGTCTGGTCAGGAGCCTGCAGAGCCTCTGACTGGAAGTCCCTGCAGGGGGGTGGTGAGGCCAGCAGAGAACATCATCGGGAGCTCTCTTCCTCCGATCCAGGACATTGCTGAAAAACGCCTATTGCCGTAAGACTGCTAAACACTAAATAACAATTCACTGTGAGTTAAAAAAAAAATACACAAGCAATATATTGTATATTTTTATATAGTATTTATGTCTACACTTTTTTAATTCTTTCTTTTTCATGTACATGCATGCTGCTGTTTTTTATCCTGCACTATTCTGGGCCATTTGAGACGAAATGTCGTTCCCATTACACTGTAAAGTGAAATTCGACTGACAATAAAAGAAAGTCTTTGTTGTGACAATGCATTTTATTAATGTCATCTGAGAAGGATGCAAAGTAATTTTTTATTCGAGCATGAGACGGTAAATCTGTCTTGAGCTCTTGAACAGAACTACGTGCTGAACATCTCAACCTGTGGAGCGTTTTGCTGTCACTTGAGAAACTGGATTCTAACCAATAGAAATGTGCTGAAATGTTACTGAATACATTGTGCACATTCCGAATGTTGATCATTATTATCACGTTGAGGTTATATAACTGCTGTATGTTTTCAGTCCAGACTGAAACATGTCAGTAAATATCAAATAGATTATAATGGCGTTTGGCACAGACATTCATAGTCCCCAGAGGATGAATACTAATGATTTGGCGATCCCTTCACTCTTCGTCTAGTGCCACCATTATGTCAATCCATCCAATACTTTAGTTCTTTTAGTCAAGAACCATCAGCATTCCCGCCAGCCTCAGCTGCACACTGTGCAAAATAACAAATACTTTTTTTTTTTTTTAGCATGCAGACATGTTCAGCTATGATTTTAGCTTGATAACATGCTATGATGACAAACATTGGAAAAGTTATATCTCCTTACTATCATGTTAGCATTCGATATTCTTACGGATGTTAGCATGCTAACATTAGTCATCAAATTAGCATCATATCGTCAGGTGAGAGGTCTCTTGCAGACATTTTGAGGTCGTTACGTCCACTTTCTTTCTGCAGACCTTTCCTGACTCTCAGTGTTGCTCTATTTCACACAACAAAGTCAGCTAATTGGAATTTTTGCATTTACCCCCTCATGCAAATCAAGTATTTTCACTCAATTTCGGTGGCATTTCTAGATATTTCCATTTCCATATTATTTCATATCTCTACTGCTGAACATTTTGGTGAAATCTATTCTTTTCACTCCATTTCGTTTAATTAGCAGATCGAGATTTCACACGCAAAACATCACATTTCTAAACCTTTAATACAGTCGTTGACGATTAAAGGACGAGCCCAGTATCGTATTTTCACAACTGGCACTTTCATTTTCGCCGCGTACATTCCGCTGCTCGTATAACGTCGTTTTATCGAGTTGAATCTTTGAATGGACTTGTTCCACTAACAGTAGTGGAGGTATTCTCCTCCACGCAGGACAGAACAGCCCTCTGTCTTCTCACCTGTTTGCTTATTTGGATTTCCGAGACACCTACAAGTTGTTCACATCCGAAAGCTCAACAGAGGAGACGCCGGTACAAATTGACATACGGTGAGCTTTTTAAATATTTACACACATTATGTTCCTGCTTGCAGTTGGCAGGCTGTGTTAACTATGCTAGTAAACGTGGCGCTGATTAATAGATGAGGTGTGCGACTTGGCCTTACTGCTGCCACAGATGGCGACCTCTTTCTTTGCTGTGATGAGAAGCAGAGGGAGGTGAGGAGGAGCACAAAGGCAAAGAAACAGAGATAACAAGGAGCCAGGAGGAAAAAAAAAAAAAAAAGGGGGGGAATTTAGGACACATTGATCCTCCTCCAAAAAAGAAAGTTAACAATGCCTGGCTGAGTTTTAAGCGTAATTCCCTCCAGCGCTGTAAGGTGAAGCTACGCCCACACAGAGACATTGTTTTTTTTAAAGGGAAACGCAACCAAATCTTCCTACGCTCGGGTTCTAGAAAGTTTGCAGCTCGCGCCTTCGAGGGAGAACAGTGGCTGTCGTCGGTGGATTCACAGAGGCTAACAATGAATTCCAATGGAGGCACAGTGTTAAGGCAAATGTCAAGCAATTACTCCTCGCAGCATAACGCTCCGCCGCTGAACTGTGTGCTCATTATGTTCCGATCTTTCATTTTGTCAATGAATCACTAAAAGAATAAGTAAGTCGCCTTTTCAGTTCTATTGAGCTTATTCATTTCAGAGGAAACGGAGGAAAATCAATTAAGCCACAGGTAAATCTTGGACGCATGGAGCTTGCTATCCAACAGAATCACGTGCAACTGGGAAAACAGACAGACAGTTTTGCACACTGAACACACGTCCTCTTTCAGCTTTCACACATGTGCTATGTGTCATTCTGTGTCCTGCTACACACTTTTTTGACTCGTCAGAGCAGCGAAGGCTCAGGTGAACTCTCTAACATTCAGGACAGCTGTATTCCATCCAGGTGAGCTCTGGTGTCGTGCCTGCTCACTCATTGACGTGGCTTACTGGCGCCACCACGTCAGCAGTGAATGGAGCCGATATCTGTCGCACCTTTGCTTTTACTGCTTTGACGAGTCAAAATGGTCTGCTGTGAAAAGGGTCTAATGTTTTACATGTGAGTGCTTGTTCTTTGTCTTTTTGTTCTACGTGCGGCTCACTGATGGCTGAGTGAGGACACCTGTGCGAAGGTGTGGGTCGGGTCTATGTTAGAGGCTCTTTACACCATGTCTCAATGCAGGGTCTGCATCCTTCGAAGGACGCGGTCTTCAAAGGCGAGTCCTTCGGAGAGACCTTCGAAGGCCGCGTCAACCGTCGCTAAATGGGACGGTCTAGCCTTCGGAGCACTTCCTGGTTGCGTCATCAGATGTTTCCGCCCTTGTCCCTAAGTCACGATTTCGAAGTGAGAAGAAGACTAGAGTTTGACTGTCAAATACGTTTGAGCTTACAGGAATTTCTGATTTTCTTTTTAATCCGATTAACATACCGATACGTAACGTTAATGCTGGACATATAATCTGTTGATCGCCACATGTGGTTTAATTTTAAGGGAATTATTCCTATTTAAAGTGTTGGTGATGTTTGTTGTAGTGATTTATTATTATTATATTATGAAATTATAATTCTTGCCACTTTCTTAAAGAACTCTGACATGGCAGCCATCGATCGAGTCAGAACTGCAGACCCGGTTGATGGACGATGTGGTGGTCAGAGGTGACTGGACCCCCAAACACCCTGAGTACCGACCCAGATGATGTCCCACTGACACCATCCAGCCCAGCAGCACTGCAGGGACTCCTGCTTAGCGTGTTACTGTCCATCACCTGTAACTGTTTTAATATTGTTTTAAATGATAACTGTTTTTGTTAACAGTCAATAATAATCTGTAAATTGTTATTCATGCTGTAACTTTGTAAACGGTTGTTTAAATGTTTAGACCTTAATAATAAAAGAAAACATTCAATCCCTGAAAAGTAGCACTTGATGCCGTTTGCTGTTATAAATTGTACTTAAGCTGTAAATACTGAATGGAACAGACAACGTGTAACAATAGAACGACACTTTATTTCATGAATTATATAAAATGAACAATCATGAACAAGTAATTCAAAAAGAACTAATAAATTAGCTAAATAACAAGAGAAATAATGATTGGCCGTCCTCTGGAGCAGAGGGAAGAGTCTCTCCATCCTCTCTGCAGCCTCATGTCCTCCTTCAACAACTGAAGGAGTTCATCCTCCCTCCTCCTCTTCCTCCTCAGCCCTGGCTGGCTCTCCTCCTCCTCCTCATCATCCTCTTCCTGGTCACCCGCCGCGGCACTTGGCCCTGGTGTGTCCTCAGGGATGGAGGCAGTTAGGACACACCAGGGCCAAGTAGCAGCGCTGGGCCTCCCGCTGACCCTCTCCTGCCCCTGGATATTAGCAATCCTAAGGCAGTGGAAATCAATCACGTCAGCAATGTTCAGCAAATTATTTATTAACTTGCATGGGTAAAACAAATATAATTCAGTTTCCACATCATCATTCAAACCTGCAGCTACTTTCTGGCCTGCTGGGTTCGACCTTCCCCTGCAGGCCCATTGTTCCCAGAACTGTTCTGAAACAGAGAGAAGCAGGAGAAAAGGTAAACACAAGATCACATTAACACAGGGATGCAAAGATTTACAAAAAGTGACATCGGGACTGACAAATGGGCTATTTGTTATTTATTACTGCCTTACTTCCATCCAGCCGCGGCAGAATGTTTCGCCCTGTGAACAAATCTTCCTTCTGACTTCGGACAGCGATGAAGCTCTCTGTTTGCTCCATAAAACAAAATGAAATGTGAAAGACGTTTTGTCTTATGTCAACAGACAAAAGGGTTTTACCAACGTCACATATTTTAACTGAAATTTTGAGGTTTTAAAGGTCCCTTCAAGTTTAACATATCTTGCGTCGGATGTTCAAATGAGTAAAAAAACGAGTATAAACCCAATACTTACATTTAAATGCCAGATCTGTGCCACTTGAGGCGAGGCCGCGAAGGATAGCAGCGGTGCGTCCTCCAAAAAGAGGGAAAAGAAGGCCGCGTTTGGAGGAGACTTCGAATTTGGGCGGCGTTGAGACGTACTTGTTGGCTTTCAAACGCGGCCTCCGAAGGATGCAGACCCCCGAATTGAGACCCAGCATCTACCTTAACTCCATGACACAAGAGCCGGCTTTTGTTTGTTCTCTTTTTTCTTGTGTGTCTTTTTTTGTAATTTAAATGTTGTATTGTTTTGCATCTTATCAAGGGTTGCGTCCCTCCTCACCTTCCTGCTCTTTCTTTACACAGATGAGACAATTTTGGAGCTGCATGAAGCTGCGTTCTTTACTTCCTACCCCGAACATGCTCACCATCAAACGCTCATCACAACAGCAAATAAGTGGACGTACACAAACATCAGAGTTTTTGGGAATACCTTATGGAATGTCAATCACAAGTGAGACGATGACTTTAAGCTGCAAATGGCCGTGACAAACAAAACAATCTACCCTCACAGGTGTGTAACTCGGTAACTCCCGTGATTATACCTCCCCTCAGGTGGAAGGCGGGGCGGAGCTGTGATAAAGGTGCATTTTGTCCCACCCAATCAGAAGCAACACAGCTAAGAGGAGGGCGTTGGAGATGGCCACGCCCACACAGGTGTGAGAAGACGCCCGACCGGCCAAAATAATGCAACTCACCTGTGTGGGTTCGCCATCGCTGCACGTGGCTTTCCAATGCAAATGACGTCGGTACAAAGAATACACGCTCGTTCTCTTCTTAATTTACCAACACTCGACACACATCACACAGAGCGGCGTGATGTTGCTACCTCTGCTCCCCTCACTCCTCTCCGTACTCAGTATGATGCTCTGAATAAATGAACAGCGGCTCTAGTAACCCTCTGAATTCATGAAGAGTGCCAGAGTGCTGACACCCTGAGTGCCAATTTATGAGCTCACGCGCACGCGCACGCACACACACACACACACACGTGGGTGCCAGCCGTGTTTGTTCAAGTGGCAGTCAGACACACACAATGCATGTCATCTGTTTCACTGTGGCTGCACCGCTGAGTGAGGAAAATACAAAAAGCTGTGAGTCGGGAGGAGACAGAAGCAAAGCAAACGGAGAGACAGGGACATGTGTTTCTGTGTATGTTCACCCTCGGTGTATGGAATTAAGTGGATATGCAATGAAAGAAAAATATTTGATGCGCCTCCTGCTGTTTGGATTGGCGTGTCCATCAATTCAGCTCATTGTGTTTTGTCTGCTTTGACTGTGCAGCAGCCCGGCGGCTCGTTTGAACAGATTGTTGCTGTTTTATTTCGTTTTTGGACAACAATTTTGACGCAGTCAGATGGAAAACATGACGCGTGGCACAATTCACATCTCATACGGTAAATATGTACTGTATACAGTCACAGCCCTGTTCAATCCCGAACCCATCTGGTTTTGACCTCCTGGGTGCTAAATTACCCAGATCTTTTTCCATTCCCTCGCCCTTTCACAATAAACAAATACAGACTCAATCAACATGTGAGGTCCATTTTGTCCCACTGTACCTGCGCTGTGTGTTTTTTAACAATAACAGACTATTACAAAGCACTGAAGCAGGTAATTACTCCAAAACTAATTAGCTGACAAGTCAAGGACAGCTATAAATGCAAAGAAAAAAGAGGCGGGGAGGGGGGGGCTTTTCTATCTCCAGAAAGAAAGGGGGAGAAAAAAAAGCAATTAGATGTAAAATGTCTGGAAATGTAGCGTGTAAACAACGGAGGAGGGCAGTTAGGGAGGGGATCCAGATAGATGGAGATTAACTGGAATAATACGACTCACAATACCACCAACACACACGTATACAACGACAAACACTATCGCTCTTGTTAAATCTATTTTATTCGCGCCCTCCCGCTCGCACCCTGTAATCCTCCTCCTCTAACCGCTATCTTCCTCCTTCAACTGTAGCCGTCCCTTTTCTTCCTTCATTCATCCTCTCTCTCTCTTCCTGCTTGTCTTTCTTTATTCTCTAATATGCCTTAACAGTTTCTTTCCCCCTAATCTTTTCCTCGCTCTGATTACATTTTCTTGAGTCACAAGGACCCAATTACTGCTCGGCCTTATTGCAGATGAGGACCATATTACACTATTGTACACATCCAGCACACACACACACACACACACACACACACACACACACACACACGCCTCTGATAAATATGATGCATTTAATTAACTTCTCTCTCGT
>OMLP01040007.1:0-35180 GCA_900302685.1 Spondyliosoma cantharus | reverse complement strand
ATCAGGGCTGATTTAAAACAGGCTTCCTGAGCCTCTGGCAGTCCATTATGTGTTTTTCATTTTATTATCTTCAAGTGTCCTTCTCAACATACATTTGTTTTGCTTAACAACACTTTAAAACAATCAAGCCAATATATAATTCCACCTAACTGGCCAGAAGCATTCAGTCAAATCACATTTCGGCAATAACGCATGTGCTGTGATTGATTAAATGTTTTTATATGTCTGCAGAATGGATTACAATAAATGTCAAACAATATTAATAAAGAACAAACAACCTCTTTTCTAAAGAAGTTACCGGTTTGAGAACTTAGAGCAAACTTTTTCCACCTGTTCTATTGTTAAATGCAAGTTTCCAAGTTTCCTTAATTGACAGACGTTCTGCACTTATTGCTAGTCAGTCTGTTGCTAATGCTGAAACTTATTTTACTATTATTCCTACATCCAGTAGCCTACTTACAGCACGGTTGGGCTGATTTAAAAATGTTCAAACCGGTTCGATGTGAGACCAGAATACCTGACCGGACCGATTATACCAAACTTCAGGACAGCAGGACTACAGTCCATCATGTTAACTGTGCTACACTGTGTTTTATTTCTCACAACAGCAGTTCAACATAACTTTTCTTAATCAGCAGTTTAATATCAAAATAATGGATAAATAGATACAACAGAGACAACACTTCAAGAAGCATGAGAATCTTGCAAGTTTTCCATAACACATTCCAGCAACTGTTTCACAACAAAAGCCATGTTAAGAAATCAAATGCTTATAGTGACGCTTTGTGAACAACTCTCAGCTCTAACAAGAGTTAATCAGCTCTCTTGCAGCTCCTGCTAACTAGCCCCATGCTCTGTCTCCAGCTTAACATTACACCAAAGACAAAGGCCAGGTCAGTAGATTGGCACGAAATCAAACTAGTTGAAACTCGCACATCGGACCGGACCAGCAAAACCAGTAACCTACCCAACCTTAACTTACAGCACAAACAGAACTATAACCTCTGCTATCAGTGCTAAAACTACCACAGTCATTACCAGACTTATTTATGTATCGTTTAAATGGTAGAGAAAGACAGGGGGGAGGGGGAACAGAGTATGAAAGCATGAAATAAGTAAGATAGTTTGTGTGGCGGGTAGCAGGAGACCGAAAGTGTGAAGGAGAGAAAAAACGAAAGTCAGAGTGGTGTCACTCCTGCCTCTTTCTTCCCCTCGACAGTCCCTATTTTGTGTCACAGAGTTTCTAATATACGACGTCGTGTCACATTTACTTACGGTAGTCCTCCGGCATCCTCGCACCAAATCCCCGCGGTCATGTCAGTTTTCTGAACCTGCCACTTTTGTGTCAACATCTATTCTGTAACAGTTTAGCCGGAACATTAAGCTCCGGGCCCTCCGACTGGAGTGACAAATCTCCGCCGCGCCCACCACGGTCCCGTTCACGGTCAGCCGCCCGGCGGACAGCCACACGGGAGGTGGAGGGGGGTGGAGGAATACAGATGAAGTCACGTCTGGCTGGTTTGTATTTGCCGATGATTCTGAACGTATATCACAGAGGGGAGGATGCTGGTGTCTCACTCAGCGGGCAGGCAGACGAAGTCCAGTGGGAGCCGAGCTTGTAGAAGATGGATGAAGGGATGGAGAGGGAACGCGGAGGAGTGGAGGGACGATCCAGTTATTCTTCTCTACAGTCCATCCGTTCGTCTATCAGTTCATTCTTCTCCATCTCTCATTTATCTCTCCCAGGTCAGCTTTTCATTCCTCATTCCTCATTTTGTCCATTCATGTGCTCCTCCACCTTCCTCGTTATCCTTACAACTCTACATTTCTCCACCCTTCTATCTAGCCATAACTCCATCTCTCCATCCCTACAATGCTTTACTCTTCTATCGTTTGCACTCATTTATGCCTCACAGCTTCCATTATTACATCCCTCCATGCTTACTTACTCCTTCTTTCCTCCATCCCTGCAATCTTCAATCCTTCTACCTAAACAACTTCCATGCCTCTGTTCGCTTTACCGCTGCCTTTGCAGCCTGTTACCATCTGTCCATCTCTTCATCGCTCCATTCTCTCTTGTTTTTCTTCCTCGTTGCATCTCCCCATCCCTGACTTCCCCCTATCCCGTCATCTGTTATTTCTTTTCCTTCTATAATTCGACCACTCTCCATCTGTCCATCTCTCCCTAAATCCATCCACCGATTTCAGCCTTCCATCTCTGTCGATTCATTTTCTGCCAGTCTTTCCACCTTTTACACTCCACCATCCTCCATCACTCCATCTTCGTGTCCTCCCTTCTCTCATCTAATTTTTCTACCACACGGTCAAACAATGCAACGCTGAATTGCTTTCCCGTGACCAGTTTTACCTCACCGAGTTCAGCTGAGATGGATCTTTCTCCAGAGACGGGCCACTGCAGACCGCCGCGACGCCCCTTGACCGCACTCCCCAAGAATCGATATCTCCACCCACGCATTCCTTCAACAATCTTTGCATCCATCGCGCCATCCCTCTCCGTCTGTCCATCTCCAAGTTCCTTCATTCATCTATCCAGTCAGCCTTCCATCTTTGCCCCATCTCGGTCTGGTCATACCGGTATCCCTACGTCTCACCTCTCCTCCATCGTTATATTCCCATTCAATCCACCTCATCTTGCTCATCCTTTCCCTCTCGTCAAATTCTATTTTTAACTCCTCTTGTCTGACAATGAACTGCCAGCACAACAGAGGACACGGTGTGTATCTGTCAAACCTCCCATGTGACGGCAGCTCTTCAGCTCGGCCTGTCAGCCGACGCCGATGTCACCCTGCGCTCACCTTTTACCTTGTCACTACGTATGATGTGTTGATTTCACACTGCTGCAGCTGGTGTGTGTGTGTGTGTGTGTGTGTGTGTGTGTGTGTGTGTGTCTGTGCGTGTGAATGATTACGGTCATTCAGTGACACACACACACACTCATTATTTTGTTAGTAAGTGGCCATCTCTCTTCCCGCGGTCAACGACTCACCTTTTCTGTTCATATCCGGCTCTCTGCTGCAGGGTGTGACCCACATGAAGCACACGCACACACACACAGCACTACACACACACACACACACACACACACAGGCGCCTCTGGCAGGCATCTGTGCTGCTGCTTCCCGGCGTCGCAGGCTGTAAATGCGAAGTGAAGGCTTTACGACACCGTGGCTGTGGCGGTACTGGAGGAGGCGAGAGTGAAGCCATTTTAAAAAGAGCCGCAGCTGCTACAGTGCAGTCTTGCACTGTTTATGACCTGCTTGTAGCGACTATAGGATGATCATACATTTATTATTAGTGGCCTTAGTCTCAAGAGTTGTTGAGATGATAGAACCTAAAGTGCCGTTAAGTAGATAATGTTTGTTATTTGGGCAATGTCTGATAGGAACAATGTCCAAACCCACAAAAATTAGACCTCACATTTTTTTCTGTGCACGCACCGGGGGTGAATTTCGATGTATTGCATTGATCTGAATCCTTAGTTTTTGTACTCTGTATGTGTGTGTGTGTGTGTGTGTGTGTGTGTGTGTGTGTGTGTGTGTGTGTGTCTCTCTAAACTGACCTGCATGTCCTTAAGAAGAATACAAGTCACGTGACCAATTAAATTAAAGAAGACGTCTGTGTATTCGCGGACGGCTGATAATGAGGCCGAGGAGGTGAAGGAGTGCGACATGGTTAGATAAATTCTCTTTTGATGAACTCATCCACATAATTGTCTTAGAGGAATCTTTTTTTTTTTTTTCTCTACAAAGCCCTCTCATCATTTAACAAAACATGACAAACTTCCGAATGTGTTAGTGTTTCATGTGTTTTCCGAACGTTGGCCTTAAAATAAGGGGAAATCAAAGTTGCCAGCGTTTAGATCAGAAAATATCAGATAAAAGATGAGCGAGCAGGGTCGAGAATCTCACCAAGCATCTGCAACGCTTTGACCTCATTTTACACCTGGTATGAGCATGTGGTGTGTCTGGATACATCATCTGCATCCGTCCATCCTTTGCATTTACCCCCAGAATTAATAAGCATTCATGTCATCTCAATTCTGCCGCATTGTTGCCAGATCTCAATGTGCACATTAGTTAGGCGCAGCTGGTGAACTTGTCTACAATTACACAGCCCAGTGCAAGAGAAGCAACTTTTTTACCAGAGATACCCTCGTTTAGCGGTGGCTGTATTAGCGAAAGGGGTGAATAAACATTGCTTTATCATAACGACGGTTTGTCTGGCGTGGAGAGATATTGCCTCTCACAAAGGCGTAGACTACATGGGCAAGTTGGACGTTGGTTGTAGTCTTTGTGATGCGTTCGAGTGCAGCTTGGCGACATGAGGCGAAGCAACTGTTGAGGTCGGTCGCCACCTCTTCTTTGATGTCGATTAGGCCCTCCCACCCGCTGAGAACGCCATGTGAGCCAGACCTCATCCAGATGTAGATCAATCCATCTGCAATGTGATCACAATGTGTGCATTTACACCTAATAATGTGTTATTTCGCAATGCAGATACGAAATGCAGACACAGATCGCCCAGCCGGTAATCCAGGGTCAAAAACATTCAGACTCGGCGCTGTTGCTATCAAACCTGCATCAGAGTAACGACTACTACCTGGTTGAGTCTCTGAATTCTGACCAATAAAATGGTTCAAGTTCAAGATATCATTTTTGTGACATAAGTCCAAGTCTCGATACAGTTCTGATTATAACTTAATTAATTTCTAAGATTTTACTTGTAATACTTTAGACTTAGACTTAGACTTGTCTTTATTAATCCCTTTGGGATGACTCCCGCAAGGAAATTGAAATTTCCAGCAGCTTACACAGAATAGAGGTATAACAGAAAAATACAAAAATAAATACAGTATAAGATAAAACAACAGTATGAGATAAAAAAAAAAAACAAGACTCTTAGTAAATACAGATAAATAAAGATAAATATATAGACTGTGTATGACTGTATATGGCATGGTGTCTTATACAGTGGATAAATGACATTGAATTATTGCACAAATGACATTAAATTATTGCACTTATGAGCTGGATGGATAGATTATTATTATTATTAAATTGTTAAGTTATTGTTCAGGGAGTGAACGTAAAAACGTAAACGTGAACGTAAAAAGGTTGTGAGAAAAATAAATACTGAAGTAAAATACAGATACCTGAACAATCTACTTTGGTACTTTGTTACTCCCCACCTCTGACAGTTACCACGTATGGACTCTCATTCCTGTTAGTAGGGAGCTTTTGCTCCTTACCACATTCATAGTTGTTTCCTCAAAACAGAGAAAATTACACACTGAAAAAGGTGATTTTCGCACAGAGAAACAAACAGGCTGAAGCAACTGGAAAAATACTACACTACACTTTGGAGGCGTCCCTGCGCTGCAACATTCACACCAGCTGCAGACCTCGACACATTCCACCGCAGCAAATGTAGAAGAACAAGAAGAAATAGATAGATAGCTAGATAGCTAGATAGATAGATAGATAGATAGATAGATAGATAGATAGATAGATAGATAGATAGACCATAAATAGATAGAAAATTCCTTAAGTGAGAGAGCCAGGGGGCAAATATTTAGTTCAGAAGCCTTCACACTAACAAACTGGCTAAAGGACAAAAAGGGGATTGAAATATGACTCAAACCGTGTGGGAAGTTAAAGATTCCAGCTTTAAGTATTAAAAACGGGCAAAAAAAAAAGAAAAAAAGAAGAGGTTTAATAAAGCAAACAGCGCGGGTGATTTAATGCGGCCAACCTGACTTGTCACAGAGGCAATCCTTCTAATAGGACCGCTCTGATTTATCGCAGAGACTCTCCACAATAGAGACTGTAATGGGCTTTATTCATATTTTTATTTTATGAAACACGATGAAAGGGGTCATGGTGGCCATTAAGTGGATTAATGGTGTGTGTTGGGTAAAGAAGATGCTATAAAGTCTTAAAAGTTAATGCTGTCATCTGCGGACTGCTGTTCTGATGGCGAGGGAGGGGCCTCGTGCAGCTAATAGACATATTTCAGCCAGGTAATGTCGGATCGCCGGGGGGACAAGATGGATGTCACTTGGCAGTGTTACGGGGTGTGTCGCGGTGCGCCGGGCACATTAACGCGGGTTATTTATGCTCCATAATGAAGAGCATAATGAAAATTGGACACAACTATAAATATGAGCGGGGGAAAAGCGTAATGTGGAGGGATAATCATTGACGCAATTAAGGTGTCGTACACATGCAGTGTGAGCCTGGCCTCCCATGACTTTCTCCTCTTCCTCTCACCGCGGCTGTTTCTCATCCGAAACATCACATTCAATCAGCCGGGCGGTGTCAGCGTAAATCCCCCCCCCCACTCTCCCACAAGGAGGCTGCCGTTTTAAATATGTTAACACCAAAGCAATAAAGTCGTCAGTTAATCTATCTCCGAGGTTATTGACAACTTCTGTTACACTGCTAGTTGTATGTCTCTGTCTTAATTGTTGTCCCTTTGGATGCCGCTTTCACCGTGTGTTTATGCTGGGGGGAGGGGGACGAGAGAAAGGAAACGTGGATATTTTGGCGTTGTCGCCATTGTCAGCGAATGAGTGAGAGGGAGCAGGGAGGGAGGAAGTGAAGGAGAGAGCCGGATCAGGAGATCTGGGAGGGGAGCGGGATGGGAAACGGATGAGGGAGGGGAGTCCACGAGCTGAAGTGACCCTGTGGACCAGATGCTGATAAACTGCCATCACCGAGCGCTCCGTCATCTGTAGCTCTCATCCGTCACTGTCGCCCTTCTGCATTTCACCCTTTTCTCCTCCTCCTCCTCTCCCAAAAGTATCTTTCTCTTCACCTTCTCTGCATCATTTCCCCCCCACCTGTGTGCATCCTTTCAATGCAATACTTTACATCTATATGTCAATACCATTTGTTCGCGTCCGCACAGCTTCCATCCTCCTGTAAAGATTACTTCAGATTACCTCTTTGCTTTTCTCTCTTTAAAACACATCGAACGACTTCACAGCTGAAGCCATTATTTCCTCAGACTCAGACAGGGATGGAGGCTATTCACTGAATATCTGGAATTCCGCCTCCGTGTTGGACAACCACAGTGGTTGCTAGGTGCAGAACAATAGTTGCTTTATGTCGCGGCAGAGCACAAATATGTTTCTTTATCTGTCGTATTCTCTTGAAATATGTGAGTGGTTGCCATAAATGTGAAAGCCTGCATTGACAATAAGCTACAGAGCTGATAGGTTAGGATATCCTTGGCTAGACTGCACTGCTGGTTGTAAATGTCAATAGATGCAGAGTTGTGAGGATTAAGTGGCGTGAGCGTAGCCAGGTGGGGATTTCCTGCACATAAAGTTATTTGATTGTTATCCCCTGACTCTAAACCAGAATGGAGCCAGGTGCTGTAATCATGCAGGGCTTATCCCAAACTCCTCCTCCAGGAAAATGTAATGCCTGAAAATCCATACATCGTTTAAGAAATAGAAATAGTTGTTCTTAGACTTTCTTCATCATTCAAAATCAACTCTACAAATGTTGAAGATCACTAATTTTCACTCCTGCCATCCAGAAAGATTCAAGATTGTAACAACCGTTACACTTTTTGACTCTTGACACCCTTCCCTGCAGTGGCCGCGTAAAACGCTACTATTGAACTACTGTGGAAACCAGTCGGTCCTCATCACAGGCGTATAGGTAAACTGTGAAAGCAGCTTATTATGACCCATATTAAGGTTTGTTGTTTAGCAGCGATCGAGCCTGTCGTCATCGGTAGAACGACCATATAGGTCAAAAAATGAAAGTGTCTTATCAGAAAACCCTACTTACGTTTGTTGTTAGGACCCAAAAGGGTAAATATTTGTTTGTGTCATGTCCACTGTGAGTTCTGTTAACTTACTAACATAGTGGACTAACATCAAGAACATAGGTAGCGCAAGTAACTTAGGTAATGTAGGTACATTTGTAACGGAAGTCGCGGAAGTAACAAGTGATCTGAACCCAGACTAAAATGTTTTTCAAAACCTAACCAAACTGTAACTGTATGACAGAGGTCCTGTCTGTGTGCTGCTGTTATGCTGTCATGTTGTCTTGAAAACAGTAATATATGACATTTTGGGAGAGGCTGAGAGTCAGAGAAACCACCAGTCAAAAGTGAGTTAATTTCACTTACTTAACGTGTTTGTTACATCGGGTATGACTGTATCTTAAGTTATGTATGTAATGTCAATGCACATACACACGTCATATTAACCCAACCACATAGTTTTAGTGCCTAAACCTAACCAGTGTACAACAAAGGTCCAGGTCGCCTGCTGCTGCAGTGGACATGTTGGTCTGGGAATGGTGATATAAGATGTTTTGGGAGTCACTGGCATTTGATGCATTCAGTAGGAGGATGCGTTGGTAGAAAACACAGTTTTGCAATGTGGTCGACTCTGTGGAACATAAAAGGCTTCTTCGAAGGAAACGAAAACACAATGATTCTTAGTTTCAGGTATTTTGCTAATGAAAACACAACTATGAATATTCTATGTAAGTTCTCCCAATAGATCCCCCTTAAATTGTGCACACTGAATCTTTAAGTTGAATAGCGTTGATGCAGAGCAGGGATTTGGAGTAAACAGCATAACTAATCTGGAATCTTGTGTGCTGGAGTGGAGTTTGTAGATTGAATGTTTAGCTAACAAAGCTGCTACATTTGAATGCGTGCCGCGATAATAACGGCTGCTGTAATCGCACATCAAGGATCCACGACAATGGCAAATAAATGTGTGTCTTCAATACTGTGAAGTAAGTATTATCTTATCTTACATCATAAGCTTTCTGCAGGCGAGTACGATAAACAACATGGGTGTATATCTCACAAGCCTTTGTTTGATCCGCTCCTGGTCTCTCTGTTCTCCTTTCCTTCTCTTTTCTTCTCAGTTTCTCTCCTCTAGCTCCTCTCACTGAAAGAATAATACTAATGATATATGTTTCTGATCACATACTTAAGATGCAAAAAGGATTAAATGCATATCTTACTCTCTTACATTCGCTCCTGGCACCTCTACTCTCCTTTCCGTCTGTTTTCACTCCTTTTCCTCTCAACACATTTTTCACCTCTTTACCTGCTTTCTTCACAAGTGTTGGCATCTCATTTCCCGTGCTCCACTTTATTCTTTTTCTCACCTCCTCTTTTGCTCCTCCCTTCCTTGTCTCACCCTCACTCCTGAAACCCAGCTCTGCCCTCTTATCACCGGTTTTTCAACGTCTTCTCCCTCTGGATCACACATTTCCTGCTCTCTTCTTACCTTCATCATCACTCCTTTCTTACTTCACCCCTCATCATCTCTCCTCTTCACCTGCTTCCTGTCCTGCCCCTCAAGTTTCCTCCTGTTTCACCCCCGCCCTCAAACCCGACCGACGTGGCGGCTCCTTTGTAAACTTTCTCCTATATTATAAAACAATTATCTCAATGAAATGTAGGGAGAGAAATAAGCCATGCAGTTGCAGAGTCTGTCTGGTTGACACGGTTGTAGTTATTTCAAATACTAAAAGTTTAAGGGCTTTCGAGAAGGAGCCCTGTTTCCCTCAATTTCTGGCATTACTAAAGTTGTTGAGTTGTCTGTGTATACAATAGCATATTTTGTGTGTGTGTGTGTGAGGTGTGTCTCTACACATTTAATTTTCATTCGAGGCAATGTGAGCAATTATGTGACAGGGATGATAAAGCAGAGGATTCCCGGTATTTTCTCTTTAGCTCGAGTGTCTACTGTAGTGCAGTTTTAAGATATTCAAATCAAAGATTGGACTCACTATCTGACAAATATTTTCTTCCTTTTATGATTAACAAAACAATAAAATTCCAAGATCGTGGGCATGTAAATAAGTCAATTTCTGATTACAGGGCATCAGCCCTCACTGACATATTGGAGCCATGTGTCCTTCACTCTGAAATGAAATATGTAAAGGAACAGAGAGTTCTGTGTCCTTGCTTGGCAGTAGGGGTTGGGCAGAAATCCCTCAGGTTAATCTGTCTAATAGCAACTATCCTGGCTGTCACTACCAGGCTGGGACAGCCACTTGCAGGCTCAGATGACTTTGTTTCGTCCCCGTTGGAGAAAGCCCAACTGATTGGGACTGTGTGTGTGTTTCTGTGTTTGTGTGTCTCAAAAATAGAGCCACATAGACATTGATTTGTTTTGGGGCGAACAGATCAAATTGTCCCCTCATGCTTGTACCCACTTTACCATGGCAGTGTGTGTGTGCTCTGAGCATCTCTGCGTGAGGATTATGTATGCGTGTGTGTGCGCACACGACATGGCATCCTGATTCTCGGGCCAAACCCCGTCATTTTGCGGCTGTCACATTCTGTTAAGTGCGGCTCACATTCCTTCCCTTAATTCCCCCACAGTCCCTTGTCGCCTCCAACGTCAATCCAGACGCTCATAAACAGCATCTCTCAAAATGGCATCCGATTCATTACACCCCACTACACACAAAGAGGGGAGAATACAGCCACCGCCACCCACACAAACAAACACAGCCGTTACTGGTATGGAGCCAAATCCAAGCTTAATTTGTCTCGCAAGCGCCTGTCTTTTAATAATTTGTTTTTGGTACTGTCTACCGTGCCTTCAACATATATATAATGGGGCTGGACACTTTCAAAATAAATCATGTTTAAAGTGTATAGATTTTACAACTTGGGATCCAATTAACTAGATAGTTGTGTGTAGAGTTCTCAGAGGTAATAGTTACGCACGGAAACTCGTGAAACTTGTATTATCACAGTTGGAGATGTCTATAGGGGATCTACGGGCTTGTATGCTGTAAATCTCCAAACTGAAAATCTGTTAAGATTCTCAGCATAAAGAATGAATGTCTAATCTGCCCAACGGCACCTGTCACTGTCAAATGACAGCACATGTGCTCTACTGTCTTCAATGACGAGCGGGGTAACTTATTTAAGGGGCCCTTCTGTGATTATAAATTGTTACGACCATAACAAACCATTGTTCTGTTTTGCACACGTCGTGCACGGTATTGGCAGTGGTTGAGGAGGCACGGCCCAGGAAATGGATCCTCTGTTGCACTATCACATAACAACACAGGCTCAGGACGAATGATGGAGCCAAACACTTTTTAAAATGATAACAGTCCTTGAGGTGGTCACAGAAGCTGTTAAATGCATTTACATTCTGTAGTGACTATTATTGCCAACATACACATTAGTCAGAATCTGGCATAAACAGAAGCTCTTGTGAACTAAAGCATCCATCTAAAATCCTCTCCCTGCTGATAAAGCACAATTTAATACATCCACAAACCAACATGTGATTGCTTAAAGCCACTATGTGCAGGTTTTGAGGGTGTTTTACTTTGGTGACTTGAGCATGAACCATAACAGTGGGAAACTTTTTTGAGTGTCAAAAGTTCAAAAAGTTATTTTGTAGCTGCTATTAAATTATAATGTTGCTTATAATCTTAATCAGTATTTTTGCAGTATTTTTGCAGTATATAGGTTGTAATGGCGAATGTGTTAGCAAACAATTGTGTACTTGTTCCCAGTTCCCCTTCTAAGTTTGGTGCTGTAGTTAGTCTACTCTCCTCTAGCGTCACTTAGGTGCAGTAGTATAGAGAGCATTAAATCCTGACTTGGGGCGTGGTTTAGGGTGGTTGAGTGGGTCACACACTGGACTTTCCTTACTTGATGTTATGTAAACTATGAGACCAAACTTAGTTATTTTAAACCCAAAGTATGATCTTTTCCTAAACCTAACAAAGTACTGTCTGACAACTTTAATAACAGTCCAAATGTCAAAATAAATAATAATTAAAAATAATATGTAACCTGTCTAACCAGACGTTGCGTATTATGTATGTAACTTGACCACGGAGGCTATATTATGAAAGTCTAGCCGGACGTTGCATATTTAGTATTGTTGCTGACATGACCAGGGAGCCTTTATTTTGAAAGATGTCACATGTTACATGTTACATGTTACATTTACATTTTAGGGCATTTTTATCAGACGCTTTTGTCCAAAGCAACTTACAGTAATTCATATGTACATTCATACACTGATGACGATGGCTGCCATGCAAGGTGCCGACCAGCACATCAGGAGTAATTTTGGGTTCAGTATCTTCCCAAAGGACACTTCGACATGCAGACCAGGGGAATCGAAGTGTCCGATAACAAGATGCTGGCTCTACCCCTGAGCCACAGCTGCCCAATATTAGGTATTATTGCTGACATGACCAGGGAGCCTTTATTTTGAAAGTCTATGTGGATGTTGCGCATAAGTTATTAATGGTAACTTGACCACAGAGCCCTTATTTTGAAAGTCTATGCGGACGTATCATTTTGCATATTACGTATTATTGCTATCTTGACAGCAGAGCCTTTTGATGCCAGAGGGGCAAGTAGAGCGCCATAGTTTGAAGCTTAAGGCCAATGACCAAGCTGCCATATTTGATGAGGCGGGAGTGAGGACTGCTTGGCACTTACGTATCCAACAGAGAAAAAACATAATCCTACTGGAGCATATGTCTGGCCACCTGACAACTGTAAGTCCAATAATCACTGGAAAAAAGTTTGGGAGAAAAATATCTGCAGCTTACACTTTCTAGATACTCAGCTTTCCTTATCAGCTTACTTACTAACTTTGTGCGGCTGACATTTGGTGTCAGGCGCTGTGTTACCGGCACAATCCAGTCAAGTACATTTTCTATCCATCCATCAGTCAATCCGTCATCTATGCCAGCTTATCTTTGCGGCGTCCCAGGTGGCTGGAGTCTATTCCAGCTCAAATTGGGTGAGAGGCAAGGTCAGTTTTATATATATATATATCGCCTGAAATCACAAATCACACATTTGCCTTCGAGGGATTTCCAATCTGCACAACATTTCAAACCCTCTATCCTTAGACATGGCCCATTCTTTGAACTGGGTCACAGGACTAAAGTTCCACATATTTTGTGTGCAGAGGGCCTAGGGAATAGTCGATCTATAGACATGAAGGATTACTGGTAAAGCAGCCCTCCAGAACCACTGGTATTTTACCATCTTGTACTGAGGAGCAGCTGCACAATCCACCCATGCAGGAGAGATTATATTTGTGTAAATAATGGCAATACATTAAGATAAGTAAAAAAAGATAATAAAGAAAAATAAGTTCTGTCACACCTAGATCTTTAAAAAGTCAACATGTACTCCTGCAGCAGGTAGGCAAGTGCTCAGACCAACCATTCACAGCTGAGTGGCACTCAGCAGCTGGAACAGAAGAAAGAATGGGATCACAAGTGACACCCTCCTCAATCAAAGTTTATCAGGGCACTCAGCCACCTCGACTAAAATCCCATTTTATCCCATGAAAGTGTCAACAAGTTACGGGCCTGAATGTGAGTAGTTTGTTCTTTGGTTGCAGTGAATTTTCTTTTATTGTGTTTGGTAGTTTTAGTTGTGTGTTTAGATGTTCACTCACATATTTCATTGTGTTCGTTTTCTGTGAAAAGCAGAGGTTGTGGTGTTTCTTCATTTCATGCCCAACCGCCCCCCGACTTTGTGACTTAGTCCAACAATATATGAACACAATCTCGAGTACACCAGTGACACATAGTAGTTGAGTCGGGCGTATGCGTGTGTGAGAAAGATTTCACTCAAGGTCTCCGTTTATACTCATGAGCAGGGGTCAGGTTGTAATCTTTTTGTGTAGAATCTAAACACCTGGCTGCCGTGACCTTTTGTTATTCAAACAGGCACGAAAATAATTCTCTTAGTCCCCTGCTAACAATGTGACTCTGTGCCGGTCTTACGCACAGCTAACAAAACACCTGTTAACCCTACATAACCCACATATATGCAGACACATACTATACATTTACCGTGTGACAGAAGCTAGCTGCAGAATGCAACTGTTCGCTCAGCCACTTTGCAGACTTCAGTATCCACAGCCGGTGGGGAAGCCGAGGGGGGCCGTGAAGTATTTTTGGTCAGAGGAGCTTCAGCTCACTGCTGGGGCAAGGATATGAGACAAAAATGTATACGCCACTTACACACCAGTGCCCTGAGCCAAAGAGAAAATGAAGGGGGTGGACTAGCCACGGGAGATCTGGCTTGACTCATTCTTGGGGGTTTCTGTCTCACCCGCAGGGAAGCAGCGATTACTATAAAGCACTGCCGTTGCTACACCCCAAAAAGAATGTGCCAGAAGATGTTGTAAAGTTGTTCTCACAGCAGGCAGTGCCCAGCGTTCAATGAAGTCAGCTCGGTCCTAAACTGGGTTGCACCAGCTATTTGTAAATCCATCACATCACAAATCAGAGTTTGTGTGTCAAGACTTGCAAGCTAGTTTTCCAACTACAGTTTTACTGAATCAAGTTGCACTTTTAAAACTTAGGATAAGTCTTTGCTAGACATCACAGACGATGGAAGCCCATAGGGGACATTATCATAATGATAATGTAAACTTGAAAAAATAATGTAATTCCCAAATGGCATAATGATTATCCACACATGTATGTGTTATTTGAGAAGAAAAGTAATATGAGCACTGATTCAATTTGCATTATCAATTCAATTCCATATCTTAAAATCTTTCATCCCTGCTGGAAAAACCAGCGTAGACCAGCATATGTTGTGTTTTGGTGCTGGTCTATGTTAGTTTTTCCAGCAGGGATAGCAATATTATACCATGTTGTTGTTGACCTGCAATATTGCTGGCAAGTACAAGCGACAAAACACAATAACAAATCAAACATGCTGCAGACACCAGTCACCACCTCGCAGGCCCAGGAAGCTCAAGTTGTTGGTAAAGTAACCAAAAAACTGCTGCTAACTTTAGCTGCTGTTAGCTAGCTGGCTTATCTAGCCGTGCAGGTAGTGCACAGCTGATTGCCTGTGCATTGCCTTGACAATTAATGAATGATGAGTGCAACCAGTGGCAGTTGGCTATTTATACATCCAGCAGAAATGGAGTAAACATTAGCTTTCATTTGTTTTTTTTATTTGTGGCCTGTCGGCACATGGAAGTCCAATATTCACTCTTCTTTCAGCACCATTTTGGTCTCCAATTCTGGCGCACTGTTGGCTGGTCAGAGCTTTTTTCTTTAAAAGTAAAACAGCAAAGCAATGAGCTGGAAGATGCAAAAACACTCATGTACACAAAGTCATTTGATCGGATGTTAATCAGAATCGGCTTTAGATATCTGGGATGGATGAAAGTCCTGCTGGAAAAGGACAGAGTTGTGACTGCAGAGCAAACAGTTGTAAGTTAGTATACATTTTAAGCCATGTGTATGTATAAGAGCTGATAAGGCAAATATCCTTGATTAACTAAACGAGGGAGTGACTATCCATTTAATCACTGCCACAGATGCTGTAGGACATAAACTCCTTCCAGAGGCGTGTTATGATAGTGATAGATGAAGCCATGCCAGGACAGAGGATAAACTAAAAATATTTTTATGTGGTTTGTTAGTGTTATGATGACACACCGCTGTAAACATCAACAAATGCTTTGAGGATTTGGAGGTAATCATATCATTATTGTCGGTAAAGATGCATGACATTTGCTGAAGTTCCCTGCAGCCTCGAGAGGCTCACGATGTACACGTAAAGTTGCCACTGATCTTTAATCAATTTATCCTGCAATAAGCCACAGAAATGGCTGGTGGATGGCGCTGCATTAAAATTCTGTTTCATTTCACTTCAAAAGAGGCTTTTAATGTCTGACGTATTTACCTTTGAAAGTGGACCTCTTTGAATCAGTCCTTTATTAGAAGTTGCTGCTGTATAGTCCCGAGGAATGCGCAGGGGGAATACTGAGTAGATCGAATCGAGGGTTTCTGTTGGGGGGCCTCGCTTAACAGCTCAAAAACAATCTTAGCATCATATAATCAGTAACTTCTCCTAATTCAATGAGAATTAGATATACATTTGATTCTGATTAGATGACATGTTTCAGATGTCTGCATAAAATGACAAAAATGTATATCTGTTTGGTGAGTGCAGCTGGAAAACATGGTTGAGAATAGTAGATTTTCACATCTCTCTACATCTGATTGGTGATGACGGTACTTTTTAAACATAACCTCTATTGCGGAGGTAGTCATAACTGATCCAAAACATAAGATACTTTGTAGAATAACATGCTGTACATTTCTGAAAGAAAGAAAATATAATTGTATGTATAAAACAAGACTAGTCTGTAATTTTGTGCAACAAGAAGGCTTTAAGGTATGGTCATCTCCATTATTTTGTCACCTTTTGTTGTGCACGTTTGGTTTGTGGCAGTTACCGCTTCAATACACCACATATTAGTATTTAATAAGGTCAGAGGAAAAGGAAGTACTTAAAAGGGGGGAAAAGGTTTGGTTTAGTGATTATTATAGCAGTCTGTGCCCAGATGGTGATGGATCCTTATCCACCAGCCAAGAAGAGCATTAATATTAACAGGATAATAATTATAAGGTAGTACATCTGCTATTTGCCTCTACTTTGATTTATTAATACTGATACTTTAATCTTTTTATTGTCCCTAAACATCCCATGTATTCTAATTGATATTACTATCACTGTTAAATTTATCAGAAACCTACTTTGAAGTGTGTCTAGAAGCAGACTCCATGCGGACTGTTCGATGTTAAGCCTGACACTCATCCGTATGTTCAGAATCAGACTGCTTTCGTATATTCCTTTCATGGGAAACGGCCCAACTGTTAATTCCACTAACAGATTGCTGTAAAGGTTGCCGGCAATTGATTCCAGCAGAACCAACAACAGGATTTAATCCATGTATCCTGCATAAATCATACACTAACCTTGAACGAGGCTCAAGCCAAACTTTCCATCTCTATTAAATCTGTGAATTACAATTAACATCGCTGGCGAGTCCAGTATTAGTTACTGTGGCCATATGTTCATTTCCCTCCGCTTCACAACAGCTGAATCAGTGGTCGTCTCTTTTAACCAGAAAACGCAATATGACAGCATTTGGCAAGGCCTGTTTTCTCATCTTAATGACACTGTTGGTGCCAAAGCCTCTCCTACTTTTTTTTGATGAATTAGAGCAGAGTGCCAGTAGGTGGCAGTGTTGCTCTTCTGCAGTTCTCTAGCCGGTCTCCTGGCCCTTTGCTGAGGCAAAGCATTGATTAATTAGTTTATAAAATGTTGTGTAGACTTTGGTGTATTGGCTCTCGCCTGCACCTTTGGTCGCAGACAGATTAGCAGATAAATGGGTCACCATAGTGTATTCCAATGTGTGGTAGTAGAATCAATATCTATTGTCCAGTAATGGCTTCAGAAAACATAAAAGAATCTCTCTCTTTCTCCTCATTTCAACCCCAAACTTTTGTACTTTAAGACGCAGAAGAATGGACAATTTAATAACAAATATATTTTCATTCACTTGAATGTCTAAAATGATGTGTCATTGTTCACCAAAACTGTTCCACAGACAAATCAAGGTTTCTTCACCGCCTGTAATAACCAATGAATACTTCAGGGTGAGACAAATCTATTGTGCCTTGAAAATATTCATACATGAGGTGACAGAAAGCCTTTCAAGCTTTGCTAAATTGCCATTGGTTGTTAAGCATATTGTTAATTTCAATGAAAATTAATTTTCTTTCATTTCAATTTTGTAAGGTCAACTAACTTTGAATAGCATAATGAGAGTCCACCATTATCATTAAATGTGTCCTGATTGGGACTGGCCTCGACTGAACAGTTTATATGCTTGAAATAGAACAGGAAATTGTGGGTGCAAACCTTCTGGGAAAATGATAAGGAGAATCCTCTCTTTTTTTAATGAATCAATTGTGTTTCCAGCAAAAGAAATTAATTACATACCTAAATATCGCCTATTGAAATAGACAAAGAAGTTAAACACTTGGCAATCAGTCGAGATAGAAAAGGCACTTAATTCGTCATAAATGAAATGCTGAATGAAACATCATTAATTAGCAAAGAACAATGAGCGCAGTTGTTTGAAGGATACAGTGAAGGGTAACGGCATATGCTCTTGATCAAAGCTCTCGAGTTGAATGAAACTTTCGGATCAAACAAAACACTTAAATCAACAGCTCCATCAATAATGGATCAACAATGAAATGATTCCCTTCCAGAATTGACTGGGCCACACATACCGGTGCACTGTGTTCAGGATCGTGTGTTCAGAGGCTCGCGCACTCACGCTCGGTTGTCAACATGCATCTTGTGTGATCCGATCACAAGTGGATGGCTCTATAGAGCTACTTATAGGTACATGTATGAACACCCTCATTGAGGACATATTTATGATCCTATAATGGTTATAGGATCTTAATACGATTAATTAATATAGTATAACCAGATCTAGAGGCCACAGGTGACCACATTCTTTTAGCAGTGTCTACACTTGTGTCCTGGGCCAAGTTAGCTATTTTTACGTAGACAATATTTCTTCCTTTGGTATAAGATTTCAGGTCGACTGTTTATATGGGATGGGATCAATAGGGGTCTGGTAGGGTCTGCAGTAGACCAGTTCACCTTAGAAGCTGCCATGTTTTGGAAGTGGAGAAATGTACCTGAAGGCGGTGGGCACGCTCAGAAAGAACGCAAAAGCAAAACTATCAGATTATATTGTTTACATGGGACAGCTTTTATTCTGAGCAGTTTATGAAAATGTTTAAATTACCCCTCTGCAACTGAATTGATGTGTTTATATGGAGCATGTATTATAATCGGAATATAAACACCTCAGGTGTAGAATTTCACACTGTCTGCTTACCATGCGGTTCGCTATGATGTAATATTACATGTATGGGTTCTCTTAACCTGTCTGTGTTAGCAGGAGAGGTTTCAACAAACCATTGAACTAGAATTCGTAACAACCCCAGACTTCCAAATCCCATATTTTTAAGAGTTGTTGAGTGAGGAGATAACCGAACAAAGTTTACAAAACTTTGCTATGACAAATTCCAAATTAATGTCTTCTTGTAATGGCTTGAAATGCTGTACATTATGCTGTTTCTTTCCCCGTGAAAAGTGTCAGTTTGTCACGGCACCGCTGTACCTGCCTGTGTGCTTCTGTGTGTCTGAGGTGCATCCCACCTCCAAACACTTAGCACTTAATTTATTCTAAAGAAGCCTCTCCTACTTTACGAGAAGACAAATGTGAGATTTTACAAATAGAGTAAACAGAAACCATATAGGCAACTGCCTTTGACGCCTGTGGAGAAAGTCCCCATACTCCCTCAAAGAGATGACTTTTGAGAAAGCTGCTACACTTTGTGAGATGCTGTCGACCACATATTTATTAACTATTTGAGCCTTCATATTAATTTAGCAAATGTTCTCCATGAAGATATCTCTGTCTCTAACAACGATTGTATTGTATTGTATTGTATTGTATCCATTGTGATGTATGATGAGACCAGATCCCAAGGGGTCACTTAAAATGCATGTCATAACGCATGTTAATGCCAGGTGTGAATTGACAAGCTTGAGGCTGTCCTGGTTTAAACGGGTGTTAATAACAGGTCTGAACTGGCCCGTAGATGTAAGCCTTTGAATCAAGTTGTTTACTTAGATAAATTCTTCACAATTTCCTCGATGTTAGCGGCACAGATGTATAACAAAGTCGGCTTCTGTTTTATAAATGTGTGTCTTCTCCTCCCTGTCAGAATGGGATGATATGAAGATGTTAGGATTCTGGGGGTAACATGGCCTGCTGAGTTTATCCTTCCTCCTCTAAGGAGAGGAAATATTATGACAGATCTGATACCATGGCTGTGTTTTCCTTCCTCGCTGACAGAATGTTATGCACTTTTATTTATGAAACCTTTCCTTGAGTTTAACAGCAGGACCGGAGATCCTACAAATCTGTTCAAATCTCGTTCTTCAGCATGGATTGTTGAATAATTGCTGAGGCACCGTTTGTATTAGCGGGACCGAGTGGCCTCTTAAACCTGGGCTCTGACTTCGAGACAGCCACTTTGAGAGAGTCACGCCATGAAGGTCATAACTAATTCAGCACTCTGCACCCTGACCAAGCAACAAAAATGGCCCGAAGAAAGAAAAGAAAGCCTCTGTTTAACATGTTTAATACCAACCGTGTGCGGATCTAATCACACCCATTCTCTTTGAAAACCTAGAAAATGGTAATTAATTTTTCATAGTGTGAATTAGAATCCTAATTTGGAAATGTGAGATCAAAAGAAACAATTTCAATAGCCGGCTAGTGGAAGTAATCCTTAGTGGCCAAGGACAAGAGGCTGTGGTGTTCAAGATATCCCCAGTGGCAGCTTCACAGCAGCATGGAGAGAGGGATTTACTGTTTTTTACTGAATCACATTAATAAACCATGTACTTATTAAACCACAGCAGCATTCATCGGAGGAATGAGTCATGCTTATTTTTTTCATCGTCATTTATTCTTAGAACCCTCTGCTGGCTGTAATAACATACGTAATTCCGTATCCCTAGACCAGTCCCGGGCACATACATCCCTGTTAGGTTGTACAGTGCATGTTTGACAAGTAGCTAAATAAGCAGTGCACACATTCAGTACGTTGCAATGGAAGCAATTGCATTAGGTCGGGATCAGTTCTGCAGGCGGGATGGAAAGGTCGCAGAGGTTGTGAATCACAGACGAATCCTAATCAGGCCTTGTTGCAACTCTAATTAATTACAGCCCAGAGGGCAAGAGATCATACAGGGACCTACAAGCTAGCACACTTGCAAACAGTCACTCTCACGCGCAGAAACACACGCACACAAAAAGGAAAAACTGGATCGCTGGATCGTCTTTTACACTGCATCTTACACAGCAAAATCTGTAAATGCTTTCCAAGAGTTAGCTGATGAAGTGTTACTTAACCCTGCATTAACATGTTCCCTAAGCCTTTTGCCCCAGTTAGAATAGTCCTACATTTCCAGATAATGACTTTTGACAATCTCCAGCACTTGCCTGAGCGTGTTGCATCCAGCTGTTTTATGTGTGGGATACAGCAAGACAGCAGCCCGAGTAAGCATGAGAGTCACAGTTGCTTTGGGCGATGGACAGTAATCAATTCAGAAATCAATGTCAGTATCTCTCAGTGTGTTTTTCATTGGGCAAAAATAGTCTAGAGGGAAACATCTCTATCAGTTCTGAAGAACTGACACTAATACTTGACATTGTTGTATTATTCTTCTTGCATTAGGATAACCTAAAATCTAGTTGATTTTAAATCAACTACTAAAAAAAACAAAAAACACATCAACAACAGCTGTTAAAGGATAGTCCTACGTTTTGGGAAATATGATTGTCTGCTTTCTTGCTGAGAGTTAGACAAGGAGATCAATACCACACTCATGTCTGAGCTATAAATATAAGAATGGAGTGGGCAGCCGGTTAGCTTAGCTTTGCACTGGAGACTCGGGAGAAACAGCTGGCTCGGCTCTATCCCAAGGTGTAACATCCCGCCTACCGGATCACCAGGGTCAGGGTCACACCTCATCTGTCATTTGCTGAATTTGTACCAAAGCTGAAGTGCAAATATAACAAGTTGTGGTTTATGTGCTGGACTGTCGCTTTGCTGGGAAGAGTGACTTGAAGCGTGATAATGGATCCCAATGCATTTCTCGCTAGATTCGCCCTACTTGGACTATGATTGGTTGCTTTTCTTTACGCTTGACTCAAACTGTTAACTATAGTGGTTTATGAGCTGTTGTTTCCCCAGTAAACACACCAACCCCTTCAGTCTCCTTCCTGGTCTTCTTCTGCTCCTCTTGGGGGTCACTCAGCTCTTCTCTGTCAGCGTAGCTAACCTTTCCTCTCGTTGTGCAGTGGACTACCAGGGTCATGAAAATCTGCCAAATTTATTCCATTTTTTGTACGGGGGAACACTGCCTGTCAATTGAACTTTACTGCTTTTCTTGCCTTCTCTGGTTGAAAAACTTACTGGATTTATTTAGCTTGGTGTACTAGGAACACAAAACTGTCGAGGCTTTCATCATATAAAAGTGATCAGAGGCACAGCAGGGAGGGTCTTGCAAGAAATGCAGCGGGTTCCATAATAACACCATCATGAAGTCTCTGCTGGCTGTCTGGTATCTTCATGGTGACAACAAGACTACAGTTTAAGACTAAAGAAGATATATCACAATCATTTGTGAATTTAAGAGGTGTTAGGAGGCAGATTTTGTTAGCTAGATAGATTCAGGTTTACTGCTGATTCCAGTCTTTATGCTAGGCTAGGCTAAGCCAACTGTCTCTATGTGCTTCATTTTTTGCTGAACAGATAGAGAGTGGCATCAAACTTCTCATAGAAATCTTGATCAGAAAATCCAATAAGTGCATATCCTCAAATGTCACATTACTGCTGTAACAGCAGGGTTTTTGTTTGACACACCACCTCAAATCACCTCAACATGTGCTCCGACACACATGTTATAGCCCTGGATGAAAGACTTAACAAAACAACATAAAATGATGGTACATAACATATTGACCGCATTTTTAAAAACCTTTTTGAAAAGGTTATTGTCTGTTTTAATATTGGATACTGCACTTGCATTCGTGGCAGCAGCATTATAAAGGCCAGTGTGTGGGAGCTCTGATTAGCGGTGGAGAAGCCATCCAGAGGCTTCCAGGGCAGCTCTGTTTGCAAACAGTGAGAAGAGCAAGGGCAAGCCAAAGCAGGAGATCACAGGGATGTGTGAGCATGTGCGTGCCCCTGTGCGAAACGAGTGCGTGCGCATGCATAATGAGATTTTTTGGTAAATTAGACAGTGATGAGCAAAACTTTGCTGACTCAAAATTCTGGAAGTCACTTCCAGATCATCATTCGCTGTAAAATCGTGATCTTTGACAGGCCCGAGATCAAAATATAAAATTAAGGTGATGAATCATTGACTAACAAAAAGGATGACCAATATGAATATGTTAACCTTGAGTTTAACATTTTTGCTAATGTGCTGAGTAGGTGAAAAACACTGACTTAACTTCAATAATGCCAAGTTCTCAGACTCATACTGATGCAGAGTACATATTTTCCTAATCGATTTGGGAGCAAATCCTCCACTGAAGGCAAACAGGACTTTAGTATTCACGGGGGCATGTGTGCCTCTCACTATGTTAATAATGCTGTCTTCAGACAGGCTCAGGCTATAATGAGGATTTGCGAATTCAAATCACAGTCCGCTACATATGTCAATGCCATCAATATACCACAGCTCCAGCTCTACAGTTTCCTCTCCATCGCTGACACGGGCCGACTTCTTGACCCTTCCCACCTCGACAAGGAAGCAGGAGGGAAGTTATCGGTGCTCCCATCAGATAATGACAAGATGATGACTGGCCTCTGGCCCCGTCTTCATGGTTTACAGGAGAGCTGTTGGCAAGCAAAGGGCATAAAAGGGAAAAAAAAGAGAGGAAAATGGAGAGGTCTGAAGCACTACTGCTATTTACTACTTGTCAACATATCAGCAAGTGTGATGCAAGCGGTGGCCGGCGGAATTCAATTCCCTCCACTTTTCAAAAATAGACTTCTTTTCTGAATTGTTTTTTGACTGTGTTTTCTTACAATCAAACCCCATCTCTGCTTTAACTATATTTAATAAATGTTTAATAGGATGGGTACATGAGAGTCAATCTAATTTAGCCTTTCCCCCGCTCTCTGTGTATTGAACAGTAAGTGTTTATGTAAATGAGAGCTGGCTGGCAGCCCTCCCTCCACTGATCTCAGTGGATGCTGTTTATTCGATGAAAAAAGAGGCAGTTTAGGAGAGGATTGTTTTTGCACCGCTCGTATGAATTGCGATTTTCGGAGTTAAAGTGTTAGCATGTTGGGTAGCTTAATCACACTCCCTCTTTCTCCACATCATCATTATACAAAACACTACCGAGCTGCGGTGTTTATTTACTACAATATCCCTAGGTCTCTCTTAAAGCTTCCCAAGCTACTCCTCTCTTTTTACCCGTTCGCTTCTAAATAGTTACTTTGAGGAATGGACTTCTGGTCATTATAGCCAAAGTACTTGATTAATTAAGTAGTTAAAAGAGAAAGCACAAAGCAGTGGTTTTGCCACCGTTTGGTCAACACTTGTTTGCTGCTGTTTATTAAAAAGGATCCTTTGGGTGAGGAGACCTCTTAAATGGGGTTAGAGCTTGTTGAAAGGAGCATTTCGCGGTGAATAATTGGATTGCGGCTTCGAGCACGCGTATGTTTAAACGTTGGGATCGAACAGCGCCTGGGGTGTGTTTACCTGAGAAGTCTCCATCCCCCGCCTCCCTCCTATCCTTCTTCTTCTCTCCCTCTCACTGTCCGTCGCTCCTCTCCTCCTCTCTAATCAGTCTGATAAAGGATATCCTCTGCAGTCCCCCAGCCATAGCTCTGCAGCAACAGATTAGGCAGCCTGCACTTACGCACACACATCGTCTGCTGCGGGGAGCCGCTGGGTCCGCTGAAAATGTCCAGGCAGAGACGGACAGAATTACATACGGACAAAGGGACAAACACCGGGCTGGGGGATGTGGAGATTGCACAGATTGGTGAATTTTCATCCTTCCACACATGTAACGAAACGCATGCACACTCACACTCACTCACACATGCATGTAAAGTACACTAGAAGTAACAAACTCTCCGACTTGAAGTGCTCGGCTAACAAGCAGAAGTGAGTGGCTCCGACAAATTGGGGCGCGCTGATGAATTGGCGTGCGTGTACTCCGGCTAACAACACTTGGAGTAATGAGCAGGTTGCCCCTAAGGTAACCTCTGCATGTTCAGTCACGGAGATGGATGCTGCCTCGGAAAAGGCTCGCACATCTGCTCGCCAGCGTGTTTGCGAGTCTGGATGAAAGGACTTTATGTCGGAATGCACGGCCAGAATCCTCTCGAGGTCACGGCAAATGTCCCCCGGACTTTTTATGTGATCTCTCCGGCACTGGACTATTTGTGTGCCTCATAAACACAGAGTAGAGCAGAAGAGAGCTCGTTCAGTGGCTTTTACTATACTGGGGATGCTGTATGGAGACCGTTTGCTCATCTGCAAATGGCGTTGCGAGATGCCAAGTCAGAAACATTAGTAGATGGTGTTGCTGATTTCAGGCACGGTTTTATTTACTCTGAGCACGAAATTACACCACTCAAGCTGTTTGCGGCGCGAGAAAGCACCTGATTTTGTAACCTCCTGGTGGCACTTGGAGGTCTCCAAAAACCATTGTGCTGAAAATACACATGCCAACGCCGCTGCTGCCTTTGTGACAAACCTATCATGCTTTACTTGCGATGGCCTTTACAGCTTCATGGAACAGGGCAGAGGAGAATACAGGCAGCGTCTGTCTGAGGACCGCGCGCTCATTAAATGCAGCAGCTTTGCCGGTTTATGCGATTCTTTATCAAAACAATGAATGCAGGCATATCCTTTTGTATTGGACAATGCTTGTTCACTCAAAAATACACCCTCTCTCTCTGTGCTGGCTCCCAAGTGAGACAAGACTTGTTCTGTGAATCAGCTTGTGCATCATCGTGCCCTCATTTAGCCTTCCCCGTTGCTGAACGGAGGCTGTTACAAGCCCAGATTCCCACAACTTTGAAAGCTGTGCAATGAGCTTAAATCACACACTTTTATGACCTGACTTCCTATAACCTGACACACTAGACTGAATAAGATGACATGCTTTATAATTGGAGGAATGCTGCAACCGATCCAGCTCTCTGCATCAGCGCGTGTGTGTGCGCGGCTTCGGTTTTACAGTTGATGGAGTTATTAAAACACAAACCAGTGGTGCCTTTAATGCATGCGGCTGTTTGTGCGGTGCGAGGCTGCTGCTGAGAGACTAAACGCGCTGATTCACAGCGCTGGCGCCTTCACGGTCGCATCTCCCCTTGACCGCCGGTTTATTCGAGCCGTAAAAGAAACACAGCACAACTGTTAAAAGTCAGAGGTTGTCATATTTAGAAAGTTACCTTGAAACAAAGGAACGGCTGGCGAGGCTGCAAATATCCCGGGACACGCAGTGAAGCCAAGCTGAGAGGGAAAGTTTTTGTTGTCGATACTGGCAAAATTGTACATGTACAATTACAGAGTCGTGTGGAGAGAGGTTACACCTCCACACTGTCGTGCTGGGATCACAAGGCGGTTTTCCTTAAGCGAGCACGCCTGCATTTACACACGCGTATGAATTCCCTTTAATAAGGTCCTGATCTTCATCAAGACACGCGGCATGGTGCTATTATCTGCACCCAGAGAGCCACGCGGGGCCCCAGTGGCTGATGGGATTAGGGAAGAAAGAGAATCATGGGATTAGTCGTGTGCCGGAGTCTGCAAGGCAACCATTTTGTTTACCTTTGTCTTTATTCTTTTTATTCCATTTCCTCGATGTTGTGTTGTGACTCCCTGTCGGGGGGCAGGCGGAGAGTGATATCTTGTTTGGCTCCTGACAGCACCACTTGGAGAGGAAAATGAAAAGAGATGGTGATAACACAGAGACTCACGCATTCACACACACCTCCTGCCGGCCTGTCCACCCCACGCTGTTCATAGGGCAATTCAGGCCTGGCAATTTAGAGCCGAGTTAAAGTGGAGGAAAAAGCCTAAAATAGTGAGGCAAGGCGAAAGAGAGGCGGAGGGGGGGAGCAGACCTGGGGAGTGATTGGTGGAATGGTGAGGGACAGATGTAATTTTCAGACAACGGCGGGGGAAGTGATGTAATTTTCTGGATGCAATTTGTGTGTGCGAGTGTTTGTGTGTGCGCGTGTTTGTATGCGCGCGTGCGACTGTCTGCGGCGCGTTGCGACGTGGGCCGATGCAGATGCTAAAGTAGCACTCGGATGGAGGACTCATCAACCGAGAGAAACAAAACATATCATTTTGGCACTTAGATCTTTTCGGGTGACAGAAAAAAAAAAAAGCAAGTTTGCGCGATATAATGGCCACCTTCACAGTAGAAGGGGGAGTTTTCATTTGGTGCGATGCCTAACTAGTTTGGTTGCAAACACATTCGTCTGCGGACGATGTTGAATGAGCTTCCACTGTAAAACTGATGATTAAGTCACTAATATATTCCCTTTCTCCTTCTTGCTTTTCCTCTTAACAGCCGAGTGATAAAACAACATGTACAGCAACTGTGATCTCCAGCAAATGAGCTTTAAAATTTGGGGAGGACACAATTGATATTGCTATCAATGTAAATTGTGACTTTTATTTTGCCTTCTCTGTTGGATTTGCCAAACTAATGTTGTGCTGGGACAACATAGTTTGATGCATTATGCTCCTGGCTGTCTTGGTAGACAATTAGTGTGACAGATGAATTAAAGAATATGAGGCCATTTTCCGCAGGAGACGGATCCCTCCTGCAGCATACATCCATTTATGGGAGGCCTATTTTCATATCATAGGAAGGAGAAACATTAAAACTTTAGTGTTTGGTAATTGAATGGTTTAATGGCAGTGCGCTCAAAGTGAACCAAGGACATCTTTGTTTTTTCAGTTTGAACTGTGAATGCAAACTTCTGAATTGCTATGACGCTGAACGGAGAGTCGGTGTAGAAGATGAGGCCGGCAATGTTTTTTCTTACTGTCAACAAGTCCCAGACCGAAAACACTGACACCAAAGATGAAGTGATTCTATACACACAAACCCTGATAGTGTGTTGCTGCACTGAGGTTCATTTTGTTTAGTTTGTTTAGTTAGAAGTAGAGGTAAAAACGTGACATAACTAAATGCAATATTCAACGCTACTAATACCCAACTTCACTGATTTGGCCACTTGGAGGCAGCACAGCAAGAAATTATTGTCATGTTATCACGCTTCAAGGTTGATACAGCGCACGTCCTTGAACATCTTATTATGTTAGACTACACTATACAGATGATACTTTAGAATGGCCGCATGCATGAAATTTCCGCCACTACATGCCGCAATCAAAACAATATCAAAAGACAGACTTTGTTGATGTTGCTGTCTGTATGAAAAAAAAAATCAGAGCGACACAAACACTCGTAAAACAACACTGCAGCTGACTTCCCTCTTCACCCTCTGATGTATCATGTCTGCTTCGTGTGTTTGCTGTCTATGCTGCAGCAGCCATGTTGTTATGGAAACTTTGATTTTCTGCATGTCATTTTTGGAAAGGCTGTTTTGTGAAATGCAGGGAATCAACTTATTCATCCGTTTATGTATTTGGGATGTGTTGGGTATTTCCTGTATTTCCCCAGAAGTCACAGCAGTTAGATGGGGTGAAGGGAACGCCACTGACCGGCAACCAGATGAAATTCACTTTTAGACATTTTAATGTTAAGTTTTATGCCGTTGAGTCCAACATTCACTCTCCTTTTGGCTCCATTTTCAAATATCAGGCTCTTCAGCTTCTGAGAGCTCCACCATGTTCACCAGCCAGTCACCAACTTTGGCTGTTGTGCTGTCAGCTGTTAAACCAAAACAACAAGGTTGTAGCTTTGTTACTCAAAAACAAATTAAAGCGCAGCTTTACGTTGCATTTGCTGAATGCTACAAAGCCTGCAGCTGTTTGAGGACAACTGCAATGTATATCGTGCCACGGACAGACAAGCAAAGATGATTATTTGAAAGTGTCTATTTTATGTGTTGTTGGTTTTTGGTCTTTTCACAGGATCTGTTTGCAGGTATAAATTCACTCTGTGCATCTTGGCCATTAGCGTCACTACATTTTTAAACGTTTAAACCTTCAGTCTCCGAACTGGAGCCTCCCTTCCCTCTCGTCCACTCGGTTTAATCTCCGACCTTTAATTAAAATCAGGATTTAAGGTGAGTGTCACATTTAATTCCTTCCTCTATAACTGTGACTGATGGCGTTGAATTAATCTAGATAAGGCTGGTGATGTCATGTGGTCACCGTAACCGTGACTGGGCCCGGCTCGCGTTGTTAAACTGTCCTCTTACCTCATCCTTCCCTCATTATGTAGACAGCGGGTCAGCCGCGGGGTCAGGGGGTGCCAGATTGAAAAGACAGATTCTGCTGGCTACACCTCCTGCTGGTCTGCGCATTAAACGGGCCTGATGAGCTTTATTGGGCTGTGTCATCATGCGACTGAGTGCTTGATTTAGTAAAGAGGTTACAGTGAAAGGCAGATATATTACCAAACCCCTCATAATCTGCCCAGATAATTGGGTCGTTTAAAATAAGACCCTATAACCAATCAGGGATGTGAACCAGTTTTTCAGAAGGTGTAAACACACGCAGGTCACGACCACACAAAATCACAAAATCTATGCAGCCCGAGCAGATTTTTATTCGTGCGTTCACCTGAAGATAAGACAACGTTTATTGGATCCTCCCGTGACCCCCTCGTCCTTGTGAATCTCGGCGGGACTGTAAGAGTCTTGATGGAAGGTTACCTCCGAGTATAAAACACTCAGCCTCTGCAACAACAACTTTATAGAACACCTGTGGGAGCGGGCGTTTTATGAGCTCATCGGCTGCATGATTTTACATTTTGCAGTTGGCAAAGTGACATATGCTGCGGGGAAACAAACACCCGAGTCCTCGAGACACCTGCACCGAAACCTCGCGACCCGCATGCAGATGGCGGTCGTCCATTCAGACATGTTGCCGTGTCCATACTAAATTCCCTGTGACCTTAATTGTCCCCGCTGAGGCAATACCACTAAGATTAAAAAAAAAGGGAAAACACATTAAATTAGTCGCCGTAAACCATGGGGACAATTCTCGCGAAGAACACTCGATGGTGCCGCATTAACCGCATATGCGTCATAATCAAAGTCAAACGATGAGTCAACAACAGTTGTCCGAAGTGTTAATACTCAATTAGCACTCTTTTTTAAGAGCCTCCAATAACTAAGTCCATTTGCATGCATTTTGCATAACCAAGCTGGCAGAGGGCTGACTAAAAGGAGCTGTAGTTATATATCTCCTTTGTGGCGGAGCACATTGATTCTTCTGGGGGCAGTTGAAATTCTGCAGAAGCCCGGTTTTCATTTTCATAGCTGCATTTACATGCTGTCCCACTGTCTGCCCCTTTGAGTTATATCAGGGGGCTTTATTACCTGAAATAAAGCAGAGATAAATGTTGCTGAGAAAGTGTGAAAAAGCACAGGCCCCTCAACAGCGTCCATGTGTATTGTGCGCGCGTGTGTACACGCAGGCGGCCATGTGTCCTCCTCAAAGTGAGTGTGTGTGTGTGTGTGTGTGTGTGTGTGTGTTATTTAATGTGTGTGTTATTTAATGCTCTAAATCTTCAGCCCCTGTGTGTGCGTGTGTGTGTAAACTATGAGCATTCTGCAGACTCGGCTTCTCGCGCCGTTCTGCTGAGGATGCACTCTCAGCTCAGGGCTTCAGGAGGTCACTGTCTGATAGAGCAACAGCACGCATGCACACACGCACACACACGCACATATAGCCACATTTGTACCTTTCCTAACATTTGACACACATATGGATCCAGCTGCCACTAAAAGGGGTCCCCTTCTCCCTGGTGACATTTACCTGGGGTTAGCAGGAATCATTAGTTAAGGTCAGGCTTATAACTTCTGAATGGGAAGTCGGGAGGTGGGTGGTGACGGAGATGACTCCATGTATACCACTTCACTTGATACTGTATAGCCATCTGGGCGGGTGCGCTGAGCAGAAATGTCATCTGAAATAGATCTGACATCATTTTGATGAACATACTGTGGAAAAATACCTCAGCTTTTATCCCCTAATGGAAGTGTGCGTATGCTGAAATGTGAAAGCTGTACCTCCATGTACTCCCTCTATTAAGGCCTGAGATTCTGTTTGTTTGCGCCTATGGTGCCTCTGTTATCTTGTTTGTACTTAAAGACGTTTTCCCAGACTCCGGCTCCTTTATTTGGGGATGTTTTGGTGAACTCTGGAGCTCTCCTGAGAGGCTGACTCAACTCCCTCTGAAAACCCTGCTCAGGAGGAAAAAAGTAAATAAATCAAAGCGCTGTGCTAAGAAATATATGGTAAACACAAACACAATTGCGTGTGTGTGTTGTGTGTCTATACGTTTGCAAGCTGAGAGGTAATGAGCACCGGTGGAAGGATTTAGAAGAGGCTGATGCACAGAGGCCTCACTCAATAATTGTTATTCATTCTATATTCCTATTGGATAGGAAAAAAAGAAATCGCTTAGTATTCCCTCTTTTCTTTTTTCATTCTGCACAAGCTTCATTTCTCAGAATGCACCTACATACAGTAGAACATCCACTGGCTTGGGATTCTGTAAAGTTTGCCATGGTGCATAGTAATGAGTAAATCTACGGACAAAAGGAAACCTTCGCAGCTCATGGATGCAAATGGATTCATTAGAAAGCAATCTCATTGGCTCACTTAGAATCAGTTGACAGGAAGAGACAGAAATATTCCGATCATGTACCACTGGCGTAAGTTAGTTCTTTCTCCCTCTCCCTCTGATCTCTCTCAATGATCCACTCCTCAGCTGACTGGACTCGAGTGTCTGTGCAGACTCATAAGTGGTTAAGAACTGAGCACTGCGGAGGATCACCACTCATTTAATGACACGCCATGAAAAAAAAAAAGCACCGGGACATACAGTAATGCAATAGCACCATCCGATCTAATGATACCTTGGGGGTAATTGATGGGCTGGGCAGTGAAACAACAGCAAATAAAATCCAATAAAGAAAATAAAAGTGATAGATTTTGAAAGTACAGTGATGATAAACTTTATTGTTAACAGCCTGCTGGAAACATACTTTTTTGACACACATACATGGATATCTGCACTTTCAAAGGTGCAGGTGCAGGTTCAAAGGAATATTAATTTAAAGGTGCAGTATGTACAAATTAACAACTAGGGGGCAGCGTGTAGCCAGGTATCCACTAGCTGCTGCTAACTCTAGCTGCTGTTAGTTAGATCAGGCCCGAATCACAGGAGAACTAACGAGGAACGCTAGTGGGGATCAGCGCCATACAACATAATGTCAATTACACCATCATAATGTTATTTCTTCACATTCTCATTTTAGTAGCATACCTGTTTTTTCACATTTTCAATTAGCATTCTTACATGTTGCACCTTTTAAACATAAAGAAATAACCAAAATTAACAGTATGTAAAGTTTTGACGTTATGCATTGCTTTGCAAAGATATCTATTGAAGTTAGCATGCTAACCAGCTAGTCCCTAGCCACCTTGTAACTTAAAGATTTGACAGTCTGACAGCAAACAACACTAACACTCCCCCAGATGCTCAGAGCTCCTGACAAATACCGCTAACATGGCCGCTAGCTGTCGGGCTAACGGCAGCTGCAATTACTCTGGTGGCATTCTGCCTCCTATTTTCTTGGCCTACAAATTTGAATGGTGACAATTATTTTTCATATATTGCACCTTTAATAATTCACAGCATGCAGCTGAGATGAAACTTTGTCATGCTCACAAATATATTTCTTTCTGACCCTTGCAGTGGCGGGACAGCTTGAGAGAGCAGAAGACACTGTTCGCTTGCCAAGCTGTGCAGAGCTGAGCAGAGTGTGGGACCTTTGCCAAGCCACACAGGACAGGACAGGACAGGACAGGATTCACTTGTCTTGTCGCTGTAACTCCACATGTGTTGTTTAGGGAAGGCAGGTCAGAAACAGGCAGGTAGGAGGCTGGCTATGCATGCTTTAGGCTGCGTACAGAGGCTTCTTCTTCTTCTTCTGTACTCAGCAGTTCACAAGGCTTGTGGAAACAATCTTTGTTACAGTCCAGCACAAAAGAGATTTCTGTCAGCACAATTCTCTGTTGTGTCGGCTCTGAAAGGGCCTTTTCGATGCACACACACACACACATTGTGGAACTCTTTTATCTATCTATGCTACCATGTAGTGTACATTGGTCATCATCTCATTGTCAAGTGTACGCACAGAGTGATGTGAAGACGTGTTCGAGAGAATGAGAGGGCTTTCTCAATCAAGAAACAAGCAGTAAGATTCAGGGATTTTTGCTCTTTGGGCAGAGAAGAAACATTAGTAAGAGCTTAGGGAGGTGATGGAGAGGATGCTTGAGGAATTTAAGAGATTTCTCAGCGTGTACCTGTCGGAGTTCTTCCTGTGGTGAGTGGAATTAAACACCATTCAAAACGGTAAATCTAAATGATTTGATAATTATATGGTTAGACTCCTAATTAAAGTAACACATTCTATACTGAATACTAATGTCAAAATTTAACTTCACATTGTGGCGAACATTAAATGTTATAATATTATCCCCACAGCTATTTTTAATATGTAGTTAGTTAGAGTAAAACAATGTTGCCTGAGAGTTTTTTTTTTCAAGAGGTATGAATTTATTGTTACGCATCAAAATGATGCCAGTAAGTGGTGCTGTTACACTGATAAGGCCTGTCTGAAGACAACAATACAGCAGTGGATGTACAGCACAAGTTATTAAACATGCAGAGACAGAACATCATCCCCCGAGGCTCCTTAGTTATGCTTGCTGTGACACCCACAAAACGCACAACCTATATGATTCATAACTCTAAAAATAAAAGAATGGCACTTATTCGAAAATTAAAGCTTGAATAAACGAGACAGAGTGTGTTCAGACGGAAAGAGAGTGGCATTTGCGCCTTGCATCATTCACATAGATGTTTGCGCCGTCATCAGTTATCAGTCTTATTAGTCACATGTAGTTTTAAACGCGGTCAATGGTACAGTGAAACTCATCGTCTGTGATGTTGTCTCGTGTTGTCAGCTCAGTTGAACATACACAAGTAAACACGGACTACAGGAGGGGGCTGACAACACGGCCAGTGTTGATTTTTGCCACCTGTGGCTCACCTGTCAGAAAGTCAAATATCCAGCTGCAAATGGATTAAACAGGGGGTTGCTGGTTTCTTAGGGAAAGATTTAATAGTGGCTGCCTTTGAGAATGTGGGGGCCATCCACTGAGCCACTGAGGGGTGGAAGACAAATGCAAGTTCCTCTGTGAGTTCATCAGCACAGCACCGTCTGGCCAAGGTGCCATGTTGGGCATTGAACCTTTCGAGGGAACGTCTCACAATTCTAGGATAAGGTGTTCAGCTTGTCTCATTGAAGAGGTCCCTGTCAACTCCACATGGGGTGAGAAATCTAGCTGGAGGTTGGGGCCCCCTTAGCTAATATGATGGCCCATGTGTAGTGTAGTGTACGCATATAGCCTATGACAGTTGTAGGTGCTATATGTGACGATGTTGATGTTTATGATTGTGCTGACATCAGCTGTTTGACACGTTTTACGCATTTCACATGGGTGTGGGCGGGGAGTAGTGATTGAGTGATTGAATGAATGACTACATATTCACATGTTGTCGGTAGGGAGAGTGTATTTTTTGTTGACCACTCAAACCAACCGCAAACTTTCGAACATCTTGCCGTGCCTCGTTTTGTGTGTTACGCTGTTTGGAAAATAAATACGGACGCAATCGGACACATGGCCGGGTCGCGGGGGCAGCTGTCTGAGCAGGGACACCCAGACTTCCCTCTCCCCGGACACTTCCTCCAGCTCCTCCGGGAGGATCCCAAGGCGTTCCCAGGCCAGCCGGGTGACATAGTCACTCTAGCGTGTCCTGGGTCTTCCTCGGGGTCTCCTCCTCCCGGTGGGGCATGCCTGGAACACCTCCCGAGGGAGGCGTCCAGGGGGCATCCGATACAGATGCCCGAGCCACCTCAGCTGGCTCCTCTCGATGTGGAGGAGCAGCGGCTCTACTCCGAGCTCCTCCCGGGTGACAGAGCTCCTCACCCTAACTCTAAGGGTGCGCCCCGCCACCCTGTGAAGGAAACTCATTTCGGCCGCTTGTATCTGGGATCTTATTCTTTCGGTCACAACCCAAAGTTCATGACCATAGGTGAGAGTAAGAACGTAGATTGACCGGTAAATCGAGAAATCTCTTCACCACGACAGACTGATACAGCGACCGCATTACTGCGGCCGCTGCACCGATCCGCCTGTCAATCTCGCGCTCCATCCTTCCCTCACTCGTGAACAAGACCCCAAGATACTTGAACTCCTCCACTTGAGGCAGGAACTCTTCCCCAACCCGGAGGGAGCAAGCCACCTTTTTCCATGGCCATGGACTCAGACTTGGAGGTGCTGATTTTCATCCCAGCTGCTTCACACTTGGCTGCAAACCGCTCCAGTGCATGCTGGAGGTCCTGGCTCGAAGGAGCCAACAAGACAACATCGTCCGCGAAAAGCAGAGATGGGAGTCCCCAGCCTCTGCTTCCTCTATG
>OMLP01040006.1:0-17961 GCA_900302685.1 Spondyliosoma cantharus | reverse complement strand
GTACCAGCAGGACGACGAGCCTGAACACCACCAGCAGCAGCAGCAGCAGCAGGGGGCGACGGTGTCGGCGGGATGTCCGCCCTCAACTTCAGGCAATGACAAGGTGAGTCATGTCTTGTTTTGTGGTCACTATTTCTGTTTTTGCAGCATTTTGTTTCACTCCGGTTCTGTTTCCGCCATTTTGTTCTAACGGTTATTGTAGCAACGTTAGCTTGTAGCCTCGTTTTAGACTTCGATAATTGAGATACGAAAAAGTTATGAAACTTTATTTATTTGACCTGTTTTCCAGCAGTTAGTTGTATCTTCAGAGATATTTTTGTTGATTCATTTTATTTTATATCTTCTGTCTGTCCCGAATGATAAAATGTCCGCCAGAAGGTTTATGTTCACAGAAGGTGGCTAGCATACTGATGCTAACTAGTAGCTAGTTAACTACAAAACAGAGCCAGTCTAATAGAAATGGGTTCAGTGATTCTAGCATCTTCTTTACGCAAAACAGAGGAATACATTTGGAAACATGTTTGTTTATATTTTAACAATTATGGCCACAAGAATATTTTAATTTTTTCATTAGCTAGACGGCTAACAGAGCGGTGCAGTAATGAGTCCTAAAACCCGGAAAAAGGTGTGAAGTTGAGCTTTCTTGGCTTCAAAACACCCCTGAGCAGCTTTCATAGTAATGAACGGGTTCCACCTCCAACACTGTGTCCATTAATAAGCTGTCCTAATCCAAAATTCCTTCTTTATTTACACACACACCACAAATGTTTTGCTCTCTGTGTTCTCAGTTCAGATTCATGTTTGCTCCAAACATGCTCAAGGCTTCGTCTGGTAGTGGTGCTTCACATTTCAACTTAACAAACTTCTATGATTCAGATGTGAGTCATGCTCCTTTTGAACTGCCCATGGGAAGAATTAACATTTAACACTCCATTCTTAATTCGAGCTTTGTTTTTGCTGTTTATTTCCTCCGAATGTTGTCTCTCCTGTTTCGGTGTCGGTGAATCTGTCTGACTCAAATCACAACGCTTAACACAACTCACAGATTTGATTGGCAGAGTGATTCACAACGCATACAACTGGTCCCTGAGTTTCCTGGACCTCTAGTCCCGTAAGGTCTAGAAAAGCTGCAATGTTTTAAATTATACCGCTGTGTCAAAATGTAAGAAATGTTAATAATGTGTCTCATTTACTGGCTGTACACATTCTGAAGTGTCCTGATATAGGAAATAAGCCCAGTTGTGGGAAGTAACTAAAGCATATTACCTGAAGCACCAATGTAAGAATAATGTTGAGGTTCATGAGGCTCATACAATATTACTTTTGTATATCAGTGCTTTTAGGTATTCAAACGTTAAGGCAGGCAAGCTTTTATACGCAGGATGTAATGTGTGTTGCTGTGAACATGCAGAACATTTCAGGGGTTATTTTAACCTTCCGTTAACCTCAACATACACATAAACATCCAAGCAACAGTTATGATAATTATTTATTTTTTCATGCGAAGATGTGCAAAAACAAAACATGTTTTCTTTCTATGACTGTTGCACGGTAAGCAGTCCAAAATCCTAAGTAAAAGCTTAAGCTGAATCCGTAGATAAACAAAGCATGATGGACAAGATAAACGGGACAGGAGCAGATTGACGTGTCGCTGAAACGCTCTCAGGACCCGAATCGATTGACGGCTTTTCTCCGCCAAAGTGGCGATTTACAACCAAAGAGAACGACATTAAAAGGTTACACAGGGATGTCATTACATGTCAGAGGAGTCCGGTTACACAATGAGAGATTAATATCAAACCATGACAGAAAGGTCTAAATGTCTGCTTTATTATTCCTTTTGGTCTTTTAATCCTTTTATGCGTTCTCATTCTTTTTCTCTCTATTTAATTCTTGTGTGATTTAATCTCTTTGTCGGCTTTTTGTTGCTTTTATTCATTTTATTCGTATTCAGATGCTTTTCATCTGATGTTGTCTTCTTTATTGCTTTGATTCCTTTTTTGTAATTATTCATATTGACTTTTTTTCTCTCTTTTCTATGGGTTTTTTTGACTACTTGTATTCACTTCTCTGGCTTGTTTTTGTTTGGCTTTCATTCTGTTATATTGTCCTCCTGAGTTTCCTACTTTTACTTTGCCTGTCGAAGCACCTTGTAAACTTCTGGTCATGATTTATTTTTCAAACCTTTTTTTCTGTTTGCATGTTTTATATATTTGGACCAGACTGTTTGGCCTGAGACCTCAACTTTCACTTTTTGTCTACATGTTTTTATGCTTGGTCTTTTTCTTCAATGTCTTCATCAACATTTTCTTTCTTTTTTGTCTTTATCTTTGCCCTCTTTACTTTCTTTTTTTTCAGGGTGAGCAGCAGCATCAGGAGCTCTCTCCACGGTCGTACGATGAGGAGGAAGGAGGTGGAGGGCAGGAGGACGGCCAGGACTTCACTGAGTTCAACCCAGCCGACGACCACTCTGCAGACTATGGCTTCATCTTCGCCCTGGTGTTTCTGGTGAGCGGGATCGTCCTGGTGGTCATCGCCTACACCATCCCCCGCGAGGCCAAAGTTGACCCGGACTCTGTGTCGGCCCGCCAGATGGAGAAGCTGGAGATGTACTACGCCCAGCTGGGCTCCCACCTGGACAAGTGCATCATCGCAGGCCTTGGCCTGCTGACCCTAGGGGGGATGTTCTTGTCTGTGCTGCTCATGGTGTCCATCTGCCGGGGTGAAATGTACCGACGCAGGGCGGCATTCGTTCGACCCAAGAGGACTTACGGCTCCATCAACCTGAGGATGAAGCAGCTGGCAACTGGAGAGGCAGGAGGAGGCGAGAGCAGGGATGGAGGTGAGGAGTTTTTGGTGGAACAGGCTGACATGCGGAATAATATACAGCCAGATCCAAGTCTGGACTCCAAATCAGAACCAGGACCAAGCAGGCATCCTCCTCCAGCTGCTTCCTCCTCCTCTTCTTCAGCTGCTGCACATGGCGTGGACTAGTTCTTTACTTTCACTCTGCAGCTGTTTTGCCTTCCTCTCAGTGAGCAGAATAGGGGTTGCAAAATGGTGCAGGACCCCATTTGTGCTGACAGGAGAAGCACATGTTGAGCACAAGGCTCTCTGCTGGAGCGTCCCAGCTTTAACCCGCCATTTTGGGTTGAACCCAAACCCAGATGATGGGATATTTATTCTAACCAATCATAAGGGATGTATTACTTAACAAAAGAGGGCTTGATCTGGCAGAAGAAGAGAGGTAAGCATTTGCCAGTGTGGAAAAGAGCACATGTGGAGATGAGTTGTTGTAAAGATTACAGTTCATATATAAATCCTCGTATGTTAATCAGAGACTGAGTTTTACAAGAAAAGAAAGCACATTGTGTCCGAAAGCCTGGGAGAAAGTAAGATTACTTTATTTATGAAGTCCAGTGTTGATACTCGTCCGTCAACTGACCAAAAGAGGTTCGACATTTAAACACCGATCACAAGATTCACCTCAACACAGACATTAAATATCTGATGGATAGAGTGTCTTGCTGGACTGTCTGAATAAAGTATTATGGAAAGCGTGATGCTAGCTCTCGCACAAATAAACAGAGGCAACATTTTTGAAAGTAATATTTCACTCTGGTGTGACATTTACACCCACCACCAGCATCAGCAACAAATGCATAATAAAAGAATGGAAGCTAAACTGTAGAATAATCCGAAAACTGAACCCCAACTGTGTCACCATTGGGTTGAAACTGTTCTGACAAATTGTCACGAAAAAGGTCTTGAAAGTCATCGAATCCAGTGAATAAGTTGCTGTAAGGTTTTGTGTCTGAAGCCCTTACTCCCCCCTGTTCAAAGTCATAAGATGTTTTAATAGAGGTTGGAGGGGATGAAGACAGGAGAGGGGTGTTAGACTGAGTGACTGATATGAGTCACTGTTAAGAGGCTGACACGCATTACCCAGAAAGCATTGCATCAGCAGTCCAAGAGCTCTTCTACACTCTTACCTGATTTGCTGCTGTTAGCCAGTAATCATTTTTATCCTCCACTTGAGGTTTTTCTGTATTTTTTCCTCTCCAACACATTTTGGGATGACAAAGATTTTGACGCTGCGTCTTGGTTGCAAATCGATTCTCTTTTCATCACAGTGAAATCTACAAGAGACTGACAGTGTGTTCATCACACAAATGTCTCAACATGCAGCATAAATCAATTTTTTTGAGCAACCATATTGGCTCATTTAGGTGGAATATGTGTTTGAAGCCGAATCTCAGACAGCTGGAAAGTATGTGTAATTTCACAAGTGACAAAAACCAGACGAGACAGTCTGTGAAGTGAAGGCGTGAAAATCAACTCTGCAACAGTTTCTCACTCGACGGAGTTATTTAACACTGTCGCTGCTGGTGGCTGGAAGACATAAATTTACACTTCGATGTGAACATGAAATGCTGCCTTCAGTGAACGCGGGATAACATCTGAGATCTCATGAGTATTTTGTCAAATGTAAAAATGTCGTCACCCAAAACTGGTGCCTCGTGCTTACTATGTAGCATTTTCTGCTAGCATCACTTTCCACAGCATCAGAGGGCGAGTCTTTGTGACAGGCTGCAGGTGACTATCCACTAGCAGCAGCTCCTTTTAAAATACGTATGAATGATATTTATCTGACATTTAAAGGTCCTGAGTGTTTAGTAGTCAGTAAAGCTAGTCCGTGCTACATGCCAGTCGCTGCTGTAATAAGTAACTCTCACAATTCCAGCTGCAGTGACTTCCTGGTCACATTTATTCAAACCTAAATTGACAAAAAATGAACTAAAATTCAGAGCTTTTGTTGAAAAGCAATACAGCAAATTTAATTGTTAAAGCAAACACGGTGTCTTCTGGGTGATGTTTTTCTATCTGACAGCTCTTATTCCAAAAGAGAAGCTGGTTTTGAGTGTAATGAACCTTTAATGACACAGCGCTTACTTATTTGTATCATATGTAAACAGATGTTATTTATGTCTTGTAAGGATACAGTATGCCTTAATGAGTAAACACAGACACTGTAAATTGTGTATACCCAAATATTATTATGCTCATGTATTAAGGTGTGTATAGTGAGGCAATTAGCCAAGGGTAATGTAGCTACACACACACACACACACACACACACACACACACACACACACACACACACACAGATACACACCAACATAAAATGTCCTCATAAGTCCGAGGTCCTCACAAGCCAGGTTACTTGTGAAGACATCTTGAGTCTGCTGATTATTATCCACACACACTGACGAACTTATCTGAATCTGTTTATTAAAATATGTACCACATTTATATTTCACAGTACAAATATACTGTAAATACTTCATGTAGACGTGCTGGATGTAGAGGACCAGCAAAAGCTAACGCTCACAAACCAAATACGCAACGCAGGTATGCAAAATTGGAAAACCTCGTCACAGTCAGACCAGTTAATGTCTTTTTTCTGTAAGAAGCTTAAAAAAACCTCAGCAGCCGCTGAACAACAGTTTGATCAACACGAACAGGAGAAACTGAGCACACGAACAACAGCTGAACAATTGTGCCTCAAGATTAAATATTCAGATTAATTGAATAACAAACAAATGACAGGAATCAAATAGAATTCAAGCTATCAATTGATTTGTGTCATCGATTCATCTTGTGCTGCAATTAATGTTTTTTAAAAGGGTTTGGTTTAGAAATGATCAGAAAATAATCAAATCTTTCCCAAAGTCAAGTCGATCTGATTTGGCATCTGATTTACAGTTAGCAGTTTTTTAATTAATGACTCAAAAATAAATAATATTACACCAAACTTTCCTAAAATACTCTGCAGGAAATTGAGAAATGATGTAATTTCTCTGTTATTAATTTTCTTCTTGCAATTGTATTAAAAACAACTGACAACCGTTTTGTCCAGATAGCTATTTGGAAATATTTTAAATCCATATTGATCAGTACTGTAGGTTAAGACTGTTCTGTTACCGGTCAGTCACAGGTTCAGTCTGTCTCTGCTGAAGTGTCCTTGAGTAAAGAAAACACTCGTCAACAACAGCATCAGTCATTTCAGCAAATGCCAAAAAACCCCAAAACATTTTACCAGCGGCATCTAGCTGGTAGTAGTAATTTGGAGGACAAATTCTTTGCTGAATGTGTGACGTGAATGATGCAACTTTTGCAGATGTGCGTCGTTCGTTCCGTCCGGCTTGAAAAGATGGGAATTCACGTCTATACACGCTTTCTATGTAACCTGAACACGCCAAACAAAAAGGCACTTTGCGTTTGGTTTTAGCGCACCGCGTGTAGAAACTAATTTAACCGAGGCCGTGTTTGATGTGATGTGACCACCAGATGTTTCAGGTCTCAGCAGTCAGCTGTGGCTGTTGCTGCTTCGCCCATGTTTACTCCACTTTACACAAATGTGGATTTTCTGACTCAGCAGGTCCGACATGAGCAGGCAGTGAACCCAAACAAGAGTTCAGACTGTCCCTTTAAAAACCTGTGAGTGCTCTATCTGCATTTTCCCTCAGTTTCTGGTTTCAGCCTCTATTTTAGGGTGAGCAGCAGCAGCAGCAGCAGCATAGAAAATGAAGCACACACAGAAACGTCTGTATGGAAATGTTACCGTGTATTCATACACATAAAGATGACTTAGACATCCAGAGTGATGTATAATGAGCACTACAGGAATCTGCTTCAATTTCTGCACACAACCAAAAGTAAATCATTCAAAGGTCAAACTGTTTCTGTGATTTCAGTTTGTTTGAGAGACGTCTTTGGAGACAGAAATAAGACGTGAGAGGGGAGGGGGAGGTTTCTGTGTGAGTGGAGGAGATAAAAAGATGTGGGAGAGCCGATAGGATGCAGCGGAGACGCCGGATGACGTGAGGTGATTCTTGAAGAGATGGATTTTCAGCTTGCGGGGGAGGACAGGGAGTGACTCTGCATGAAGCTAAAAACGGCGCATTCAGGCTTCTCAGAACAAAAAAAAAAAGACAAAACAGCTCAGCTTAAGATTTTGGGAAGCATGAAAAAGCTGTCTGACGCCGATTCTTGTGGAGAGACGGAGCGATTAGGTCTGTTTCAACCTGCAGGTCCTCATTAGTGGGGGGAGCAACACAGCAGCATGACAGAGGGACTGATTGTTGCTGCTGGTTGGCTTCACACAGGTTGGACGCAGAGAGCTGGAAGGAACAAGGTTTAAAAGGGTTTTAGATTGAGTTTAGTTACACGCACCGATGGATAGAATCAGGTCAAAGAGAGCAGACAGAAAGGCTGAGGATTGCTTTTGCGGAAAACCCCAAAACAGGCCTTGTGTAAAGCATTTAGTGTCTCCAGAGGGAGCTGTGTGAAGTCTGATAAACATCCTCGAGTGATTCACTTGAGTCAGCGCCAGTTGAAGTCTACTCGTTTGAAAATGAAACAAATTTGTTGGTGTGGAGTTCAAAGGAAATTAGCTTTCCAGACCTCTGTGGCTGCTCCCGATCGAGTATTTTTTCCTGACCCCAGAAGTTAGCATCGCCTCTGGTTCCCTCAACAGAAAGCCTTTCGGATTTTTTAATTAGATTTTTGAATATATATGGACGTATCATTAATAACAAGACACCGGACTGTGTTGTTTCAGCATCAACATCACAATGTCAAGAAAGGCAAATAAACTCAAACACGTCCTGCTACAACTTTGTCGCTGCTTTATACAAAAGACAAACTTGCACAGTTGTCGAGTTCCCTGACGAATCCACAATAGAAGACTGCCTGATATATCGTAACCCTCGACATCAGACTGTCACTGCAGCCATAAGCCCATAATGTCTCTGGCGTCAGTGTCAGGAGGAGGATTAATCTGTTGGATGTGTGTATTTCACGGTCCGAGTTTCTTCAGGAGCTTTTAGTTTGGGGACTGCAGACTGAAATTTGGTCTGTTTCTTGTTGTATTGCTGGTTTTTGGATATGAATATTTTATTGGTACTTGCAATTTTTTTATTTTTTATTTTGTATGCTTTGACGGAGCCATTTCATTTCTATTTTAGACCATATATATTGTGGAAAAGAGAAATATCACACAGCCCTACCAGACTCAACGATGGCGCCGAGGCAAGAGTTTGTTTCCCAAAAAATACATAAATACATCTTTTCCAACGATAAACCCAAAATGAAATACACGAAAGGACATTCACTGGAGATTAGAACGGAAGACGACGGAGACGGAGGGAGGGCGTGTTTGTCTTGTTTTACTGAAAAGAGCAAAACAATGTTTGTGTTCCTCTGTGACGTGTTTGAATGTCAACAGCGAACACGAGCCCCTTGGCCAAAGACACGGAGAAAATCAATCTTTATATTGTCTGCAGCACGATGACTCTGTTACCATAGAAATAGTCTATTTATATCAAGGGCAGTTGGTGTAGCCGTTCTCGTGTGTCATGGAAAGTCCTTGTGAGGACATGACAGAGGAGACTTCGTTAGAAACTCCTGATTGTGTCCCCGAGGAAGAAATATATAAACTTAAAACTTAAATTCACACCAACATTTAGCTGAGTAATGAGAACATGCATCGGGAAATCATGAGGAGAAGGCAGACAAATAAATCCGCCATGATAAAGACTGAAACTTGGCATGTTCAGTCATGTTATTTGAGTTATTTACTCTCACCAAGACGCAGAACGTACAAGCTTGTTGGCCGTTGGTTGAAGTGATTTGCGGTGTGTTCAAGTGCAGCTTTATGGCTGAGACACAGTCAGCGCCGTCCCCCGTCAGTTCTGTGATGTCGGCCAAAATATGTGCTTCATGTCTGTGTGTCACAGCCGCCGCTGCTGCTGCTGTAGCTGCTGTAGCTGCTGACGGTGCTTTCACCTCAGTGTCTTTGCTTCACGCGTGTCCCTTCACGCTTTGCAAACATCTGCTCCAAATAGGACACACGGGGATGTGGACGGGCACGTAGATGAAAAGAAAGACGCGTGAGAGAGAGACGATGGCGGTTTCTGTTTTTCTTGCAGTCGCACCAATAATGAGCGTCCTCCGCATAAACTCTCCACGTCTCCCTCCTCCACACTGGTTGGGAGGGTCAGAGGTCAGAGTTTGCAGCAGAGTGTTCCCGCTGCTGCTTGCGATTCAGTACTTTACTCAAGGACACTTCAGCAGCGTGCAGGGTTCTGACCCTGAGCTCAGCCCTCATTAATCACTACACATCACGCTGCTTCGGACAAAAAAAAAAAAAGAATTCACCAGAGAAGGTTACTGTCGCTGTGGAACAAACTCCTATTAAAATATAAACCTCAAACACGCAGCCGTTTACACCTGAAACCCTCCAGAAAACACTCTTCACATGCTGGAGCTGGATGCTTCCCTTTATGTACAGATATAATATGCACAGATGTAACACACAGCCGTAGCATTTTACTCAGAGACTCAATGAATGTACAAATTGATGCTGTAACGCAGGAGGTGGCGCCATCGCAGCAGCAGCAGCGTCACGCAATATATTACACGGTCACACGGTTCGGTGTAAACAGTCACATGATTTCAGTGCAGTCGCCTTGGAAACACTATTGTATAAACATTCCTGCTCTTTTTGTTTCAAATCCGTCTTAAACGTACAGAGTTATAGGTGTATATTTAACGAGACGAAGCGATATTTCTCTCAGGTGGAACATTTTTAGGATCAAGCAGACGTGAGGAATCTGTCACCGTGTTCACCATCAGGCTTCTTGATTTGTGAAATCGTCTTAAAGGGGCAACAAGTAATCTGAGACCTTTACAGACCGATTCTTTACTCAAGTAGAAGTAATAGAGCACAAGCTCTGAAATGAACTCAGAATATCAAAGTAAAAAGTTTCCTTCTTTGTGGTCAAAGATAACTGAAGCTCACATCATATTGATATAATTAAATAATTAAAGTTAAAGGTAGAATCAGTAGGATTTTGTTCCAGCTGTTCCTGAACGCACCACAAGGCTGGTTGATTGTTGAGTCTCATTCCCAGGACGTCAAATTTTGAGTTGTTAAAGCGTCCGGAGAAGCAACAAAGTGAGAAAATAAGAGAATCCAGTCAGATACGAGACACCAACACGCCTTTTCTCCACATTCCAGTCTCCCTCTCTGTCTGTTTACGTCTTTGTTTCGTCTCGCTACGTCTGCCGCGCGTGATGTGCTCTCATAGGTTGAAATCAGAATCTTTGGTAATAAAATGTGCATTATCTTTTTGTTCACGTTGGCGATTTGAAGATGTTTGAGTGGCTCGAGGGAAGTGTGTGATCAGTTATTACGCAATGTTTATCATGAAAAGTAACTGTAAGAAAACTACAGATGAAAGTATGATCCAGTTATATCATAACAGACGTTAACATTCAGCTAAAACAATTGTCTGAGAGCAACAATAGTCAAGTTTCGAGTTTCACGAAAAGAGAATGAATCCTCGCGTCGTGGTGAACGTCAGCAATACAAAGTAAGCCTTCAGTCTATTTTAAAAAAAAAAAGTGAACATGGAGAAATGCAATAACAGATGTGCTGTTTGAGATCACATCGCCTGAGGTCGTCCCCGTGTGTTCGCAGCGCTGCCTTCAAAATAAAAGCAGGGAAGAGCAGCAGGAACGAGAAGGTGACAGATTCCTCGCAGCAGTTTGTGTCAGCAGACGACTGTTTCTGAATTTAAATGTGAAAAGATCCTCCAGGTGAAATGTCGCTTTAAGAAAACCAGAGTGAAGCGATGCGTATTATGAAGTCTATGAAATGTAAAGAAAAGAATGAAGAAAAAAAAAATATTATTACGTGGCCTGGGGAAGAAGTTGTGTGTCTGTAAATCTTTTTGCAATCAATATATACGACGATGAAAGTAAGATTTAGCACAGAAAACGAACAAAATGGACATTAAAGGGATATGTCACTTGTTTTTTTTTAAAGGCTAGTTAGACTGTCAGCTGGTGGAAGTGTTCGCAGAGAAAAAACAAAATGATTCTCTGTAGTTATTTGATATCATGTAGAGAAAAGTGACATATCCCTTTAATCTGAGTGATAACCAGGGTCTCTTAACTGCTGTGAAGCAGATGGGCTTGTTTTGATTTGGCTCAGATGTTCAACTATGTACCGTTTTGTTAATGACTTATTCAGTTTGGTTCCTCTTCACATTCTGGAAGTAAATGATGTGAAATCTTGAAATGATGAGCCTTAAATATTGATTCACGAAGAAGCCATTTACTCTCAGAACAAACAAAAACTGTTAAAACAAAGATTAATCCATCTTTACAAATGTTTTCCCTCCTGATTAGAGAACAATCACAATCTAATCGAGGTGGATTAATCGGCACAGACGCCCTGGTTGGCTCGACGGTGTATTTTGTGAAGAGCACAGTTAACGCGTGTACAGTGTATATCTGCCGTATGTTGTTTAAAATCATACCGTGTCATGATCGGACAAGTGTGAATTTGTGACGATCGTCCGTTATCCTTTTACAAAGATTTTTTTTTATAAAGCCCCCCGTCGTCCTCTCAGAAAAGTCCCGCTCCGTTTGAAATCTAATGAAGATGAATGTAGGGAGTTCTAAATGTTCTATATCTCGAAAATAATCCAACATATGTGAATTGTTTTTATCATGGCATCGTTTGGAGAAACGGGCCCATCTCTCCTCTTTGTTTGTTTTTTTTTCCACTCATGGTTTTAAAATCTGCTGCTTTGTGTGCTTTCGGAAAGGGCCGGTGAATCTGCATGTTGTTAGGTGTGTGGCGCTGTAAAGGTCCGATGCCTTGTTCCTGTACATACTGAGGAGCTGTAAACTGTACGTAAGCGACGACGCTGATTTTTAAGTCTGATTTTGTTAACGTGACCAATAAACTTTCTGTTTTTGCTGTTGTTTTTAATCCCGTGTGCTGATGTGTCTGACTAATTTTAGGTTGTTTCTCCAATTATTTTTTATACTTCCGCTGAGCCTAAAGTGCTTTTAAGAGGCCGCAGGTTCGATTCCTCCATCAGTGACGTTTCCTGTCGAAGCATTTTTTGGGTAAAGGCGCTGTAAACGCCTGCAGCTGCTGCATTTGACTCCCATGTTTTTCTGTTTTTGATAAGATCGAAAGTGGCTCGAGCGGCTTTTTGAAGCTAAAGCACGCTAATCTCACCGTGTCAACATGCTCACAAAGGCGGCGAACGTCCCGATGTTCAGCAGGTGTTAATGTTTACCACGTTCACTACCTTTGTTTCGCACGTGCTAATCAGCGCTAAACGCAGTGAACAGCTGAGGTTGATGAGAATGCCGTTGCCGTAAACGAATTCAGAGGATCAGCAACGTTTTATAATTCATCCTGAGGGGAACGTTCATATCTGAGCCAGATCTCACGGCACCTGATTCAATAGTCGCCGAGACATTTCACTCGCTGATGGAGGAAAAGTTGGGGAATTCACCAGATTTATCAGGGTTCATCTTCTGGGAGAACCTGTCCATACAAAACGTCTGCACACCTTCAGCATTTCAGTTAGTCCCTGGACTCTAGTGACTATTTTACATTCCCTCCTTATGAGACCGTGGACGTCACCTTTAAATAATGAGGCGCCTCCTGTCCCACGCCGAGAGGTCGGAGGGTTGAGTGATGTCATCGTAGACAGACTTCCTGTAATTGACCTCAAACGAGTCAAACCTGCAGTGTGTCGGTGTCACAGCAGAGCAGACGTGTCCCGTACGGAGACTCCGCAGAGACGCCGAGAGATTCATCACCTGAGACCTGCTGCAACCTTCGACTGTGTGTGTGTGTGTGTGTGTGTGTGTGTGTGACTGTAAAATGACTTCATGATCACGAGGCTCCGCTTGTGCTCATTTTCCGTGTGTGCGCTGTAGAAGTGTGAGCTTCTCTCCAGCGTGTGTTTTAAGTCAGTTTGTGGAGTTAATCCGTAACAACATCCAAGTGTGTTTGAGGATGACAGTAATCCAGCTGGACACGGACACACACACACACACACACACACAGCTGGAGGATAACACAGGTAGCTTTCTGTCCATCTGTCGAATCCATCTGTCAGTCTTTCTTTTGTTTTCTGTTTCTCTCTGCCGCTCTGTCAGCTCGTTTGGGTTTACTTTTTTTTATTTCTCGTCTCCCTTTTCCCCGCTTCTGTCTTTCTTTTCCTCTCTCTTCTCTTTCCTCGTCTTTATTTGGCGTCCTGGAGCTGAAGACAACCCACATAAACAAAGCAACATGCCTCCAGAATCAGACCACCTGCCCTTTCGTCTCGGTTCCTCCCCCTCTGTGACTGTCCTGATCAGTTTCCCTCATCATCGTTCCTCTCTGTCTATCCACTTCTTCTTCTTTAGGTTTCAGATTTGCCTCCGCCTGCTCCTTGTGTTTTTTGCCACCGGCCTTTTTGTTTCCCACATTCTGGATTTTGTGTTTCGTTATTAAATCTTGCCTTTTGTCCTTTTCAGCGTGCTGCCTCCCGAGTGTCTTACATTTGGGTGATGTGACTCGTTTTACACGATGCGGTGTTGAGTTTCTCATGTGACCTTCAGGTGTCTGTCGTTGTCTCTGCTGCGACGATTTATGTTTAGATTTTGTCGCACTTCTTCCTCTCCTCCTCGTCTCGTCGTCTCGTCAGCGTCACCTTTGTTGTCTCAAAGTCCTGCCATCGTTATCGCTGTCAGTCCTTTGGCAGATTTAGATTCGAAACAATTGCCTCCGTGTCGCTCTTTGTCTCTTCCCGTCTTTCCCTCCCTCTGAGTCCTGTCATTATTTTTTGCTTGTCACTTATCTCTCTGCTGTCTCGGCTGTTCGGGTGTCACAGAATATTGTTTTCCAGCAGGATAATTTCTCTTCCCACAGAGAAAAATTAGGTGCAAACACCTGCTGGGGGTGAGTAAAATGTGTTTTTCCAGCTCCTACAGACCCGTCAGCTGTAAACATCTAAATCTAACAAGAAACACTTCAGGAGAATCTGACTGAGCTTTGAAAACTGTGGTTTTCAGAGCTTTACTTGCGTCCTCACATTTACCTCCGAGCGAAGTAAAGGGAAAAAAGACCTGAGATCGTTTATATAGTCATGTAAATTCACACTGCGTGTTGTCTTACGTTGCCCTGGAGCATAAAAGATCTTAATGAATAAAGAAACAGCTCCGTTCAGTCTGAATAAAGAGGCAGAGGGAAGCTTCGTGCCGACTCCCCGAAGAAAACAGCGCGACAAACAGAATCAAGAGGCAGAAACAGTTTAAGAGAAAGCAACACAGTATATTCATATATCTGTCTGCTGAGAGTGAAGTGTCTGAATGTTCATAGATTCGATAGATAGATAGATAGATAGATAGATTGCTTTTTGTGTGTTGATGTGAATGTAACCATTTGTGTTAAATGGGAATATGATGTCATCTCACGTCCATCGCAAGCTCCTGGATGAAAATCGCATCGTGGCCGACTTCTGCAAATATCGTATTGTTGTCCGAAGAATCAATAGAATGAAAATAATGTCTCGCGATTTACGCCCCTGCTGTTGTCTTCGTGTAGATAATTCCAATAGATTTTTTGTCATTTTTCAGTCTGAGGTTAATTTGGGTCAAAGTCTGGAGGTCGGCCGCCTCACTGTGGCGCGTAACAAAGAGCTGCATCAGTAAATTGCTTGTTGTTGCCTTTTTAACCACAGAGGACTCTATATTTATCCCAACATATGGAAGCCCAGAGAAACCAGAGAAGAAGGTTGAAAGGATTCATCATCTAGGAACCGTGACTGTGTGTTTAATGTGGTGGAGCGACTGACATCCCCACCGCCCCCCGTCTCATAATGATCACCTGGATCTGGTCTGACTGCCTTGTTATGACTCCACCACGTCCCTGTTTTCAGACTCTGCTGGAACATCTCTCCCTCCCTCTGTCTGCCATTTCTTCTAACCCCTGACGGTCGTCTGAGACGGAGCGCCGCTGCGACCACAGCATCAACTACCTGTGGTGTCTGTGACTATATTTACCTCTCAGCACTCCCGGGGACAAAGAAAGGGAATTGGAAATGGCTGTTTGTCACCTGCCTGCTGGGAAAATAACAGCTTGCTGAGCTGAAAGTAATGAGAGGTGACACAGATAAAAAAAAAAAAAAAAAAGATTGAAAGAGAAAGATTGGTTATTTTGAGGGAGAGAAAGAAAAATAAAGGCTGGAAAACAAACGGATGTCTCGCCTTTTGTGAGTGTTTGAAGAAGAAAGAAAGAAGAACAAAAGGCAAAGAGAGGAGACAAGGAAAGAGGAGGAGAAAGAGAGTGAAAGGTGGAGAATAACAGATGGAGGTTGAGGTACAAGGGTGGAGAAGAGTCAGACAGGAGGAAGACACGTGTGCAGAGAGAAGAGGGAGAGAAAGGTGGAGGAAAATAAAAAATGGAGCTGAGGAGAAGGAATTCCTAAAAAGAAAGAAGACAAAAGAGAGACGGACTTAAAGAATAAGAGGAAGCGGGACAAAAAGGGGAAAAGGATGGAGGAGGCGAAGGAGCAAATTTCAGGGCGGTGGAGAAGAGAGAAATGTAATCAGCAAAAGGAGAAAATATGGAGGAGAAAAGGTGATCGAGGCGGAAGTGGAGGAGGAGAAACGAGCGATGGGTGATAGAAAGAGAGAGAGGAGAACTGTGGAAGACAGAAGGAGCATCTTCTCCCCGCTCAGTGATCTGAATGACAATGAGGCGACACACACACACACACACACACACACACACACACACACACACACACACATTTACATAAGTATTGCAAATGCTCGCTGGCTTATCCTCCCACAGCACCTTCAGAACAGACACACAGATCATCACACAGTCTGCTGCAGGTCTGAGTCTGTTTGAGAAGAGAAGATAAGAAAGAAATCCTCTCACTCACGTCTTTGTTTGAATTGCAATTTGGGGGAAACAGGTTAAAATTCCTTTTTCATCATTCGGTGAACAGAAAACCCATTTTGTTTTGTGAACTGAAGTGCAGCACTCCATTTCCTGTTGCTTTATATTTCCACTCCGCTACAATTCAGAGGCAAATTGTTCTTCATACTCGACTGCATTTACTTGTGAAATGTAGGAAATAGTTACTTTGCAGATTCATAACGGCCGTTTTAATCCAAACCTTGATGTATTTCCCGCGCTGGAGCGTAATCGCACTGTTGTGACGAGGGAGACGGAGAACATTGAACTCAGAGAGACATAAAATTGTTTGAAGTTTAAACTCACCCGCGGTTGTGCGGAAACACGCTCGGCTAGCGAACGTCGCTCTGACGATTTACCTGTGAGACCTTTTAAAACGTTTTAAAAGTTGAAAGCATTTGTCAGAACAGGCTTCAGCTCCTCCACCCTCAGTTTAAACACTGAATTTTCAGAAAAAAAACACTCGACAGCAAACGAAACATGAAGTCTGAGGTTTTTTTTTTTATTAGACTTTTTTGGCATGAAATACTTTTCTTATCAATTAAAGTTGGTTAATCAACAACATTCCAAACCAAAAAAAAACAACTGTAAAAAGCCTAATACAAAGCTTTTCTAATGTAGCCACAACAGCAATACAAGATGGTTTTTTTTTTTCTTTTATGAATAAATTATGACTACAAGATGCAGTTTTATGGGATGATGAGAATCTTAACTGACTTTTTTTTTTTTTCCTATCATTTCAGACGCAAAAGGAAAGAACCGCTAACGCTCGCTGCGGACTCTTTCCAAACAATAATAAAGCTGACAAATTCATTGACAAACGTCTCCGGTGTCAGTAAACAAAAGAGATTATGATGAATCAGTCAGTTTGTTCCCAGTGTGAGCGTTTCCATCTTTGAGTTTGTTTTTTTTTTTTCAACTTTTCCAAAGTAAATCAGCTTTTCTTCCGTTATTGCAAACTGAACGTCTCTCGGCGCTACAGCTCACCTGATGTACTGACGTTTGTCGACTTCCCCTTCTACATCGATGGTCGGGAGCTTCTATATGAGATCTAATCATGAGTCTTACATTAGCGATATGAAATGAACACCTAGAAAACAAAGTCTCTTTCTCAAAAACAGGAGAAAATAAACAGGCAAACACCTAAACCAGGTGAGAACTCCCCCCGGCTCCAATCGGTTAGAGAACAGGATGTAGCAAACAGGAAGTAGAAAAGCAGGAGGCGCTGATGGGCACTACATGAACATGTCGTCATAGCCAGGCGGGGGCATGTGGTCTGGATCCGGCCTAAAGAAACAAAGACACACAGAACTGTCATCGTGGTTTCACTGGTAGCTTCTCCCGTTGTGTCCCAAAAGAGCCCAAAAACACCAGAACAGAACTGAGATGTTCTTTCCCTTCCTGGACAACGATCTTGTTGAATAAACATCCATAACAACGTGAGCCGTGGACAGTCTGCTGTCAAGAGCTGTGAGCCTTGAAAAATGCGAACCTTTCCTTTAATAGGTGTGTGTGTGTGTCGGTGTCTCACCCCGGTCTGCGTCGTCCGACTGGTCCAAATGGGTCAAAGCGAGCCCCCGGGGGAACAGCTCCGGGAGGCAGAATGTCGGGGATCCCGCTGGACGGGTCAAAACCAGAACGAGGATAGCCCGACCTCAACGGGTCGACTATCATCCCGCCACCGCCGCGAGACCTGAGGCGGGCGAGGAAAAGAAGAGCGAGAGAGGGAAAAGTGTGTTTCATCTGTACTTTCACTCAGCATTTCCTCTCGTAAATTAAGTTCTAAGGGTGTTTTGTTGTTTGGCGCTGATGATCCTCAAAAGTTCAAACCACTTTTAATTTGTGAGGAGAAAAGGACACGAGGGGTGAGGAGACAAGGAGAGAGGAGACAAGGAGACAAACCGAGAATCAGCACAAGGAGAGAATAAGAATAAGGAGGCATGGCTGATTTTTGTTGTTGGGAGATTCTGGCCAAACACCAGTAATCCTCTGCTGTCTGTCGGTCTGTTACTGCGTACACTGACTGTTCATCCTCAAAATCCCAGATTAAAACAAAAGCACACACACACACACACACAGACACACACACACACACACACACACACTGATGCTTC
>OMLP01040005.1:0-15412 GCA_900302685.1 Spondyliosoma cantharus | reverse complement strand
CAAATTTTGCAGAAATGTCCACCATATTTAGTGTATCGCATAAGAATGTTTCTGAATTTGTGTGTGTGTGTGTGTGTGTGTGTGTGTGTGTCTGTGTGCATGCGTCATTGTCTGTGGATCTCTTGTAAATTCCCCAAATTTCACATCTCTGTCTTCTGTCCACAGGGGCTTTGGGAAGCAGGGATTCCAGTGCCAAGGTAAGAGCAGTGGCTCATTCACAAATCCCTCTGCTTGCATATGTCTGTGGGTGTGTGGACGGATGTTCACTGTCTGAAGGAGTGTGTTGCTGTGCGCGCGTGTGTTTGTGTGCGCTTGTTGTATTCAGGGCCGCTGCTCTGCACACTGTTGGAAGTGACCTGTTGGCTCTTTTCGTTGACGGCGTGTTGTTGTTGTTGGCAGGCAGGTGTCAAACTCAAAGCAGGTGCTTGCCAACAGTGACAAATGAGAGTGAGAACACTCAGGCAGCAGAGACGGTGTGAGATGTAAGAGTAGAAGAGTCGGCGGAGTGGTGAAAGCTGAGATGTCTGGTTTTGGCCAAGCAGAACAGATCAGGAAGTTGGATATTCTCAAGCTTTCTTTTTTTTTTTTTGCATTCTTTTTCTCCCCTCACCCTCACACATGGGAGCCTGACACCTGATTGGAAATTGTAAAATGGTGCGTGGGTGGGTGGGTGGCGATGTGTGTCTGCTGGTGGGCGGCCGGTCGAGGTGGCGAGTGGGTGTCTAGACACGGACCTCTGCACAGAACGGTTTCACAAACAGGCGCCTGCAGCGACATAGTGACACCCCTCAATCGCATGCACGCTACAGTGCTGCAGCAGACACTGTCCCTCTGCTCGCAGTCTCACTTCCTCCTCTTCGCTGATCCATCTCAGACACCCACCTCAGCTCCTCCGGTTCCGGCACATGACCACACTCATCTGAGGTTAGGGAAGAAAAAAATGGCCAGAGTTTCGACACAGCCCTCTTGCTCAAGACTTAATTCATTTGTCGGAGTTGTGTAAGAAGTTTATTAACAAGTAAAAAGCTGAACTCTTCTCTCCCACCACCCCCCCCGTCGCCTGAGGCCAGGGGCTTGTCAACGGCTCTGGTGGTGATACAGGAAATGCACTGGGGTTAGAGAGAAAATTAACACTTTATATGCTTGAGTGAATGCACACAGCCTCCCGGACCACAGCGAGCGGATAAACACACACGCACACACACACTTCAGGAAGCCAATCAGAGCGGCGTGCAGGTGGAGCTGCCGACAGATCAGGTTGCGTGGTGATTTTCCAGCCGTTGGCTGTTAACATCTCGACAGCACGCCGGTCTAAACAGTTGTTTATAAGAGACCGTGATCGTTGTTCTCGAGGGAGATATAGGAAGTAGTTAGTCAATCGGCCAATCAATCAATCAATCAGACCACCCTGTTGGCATTGATTTGGTGATCTGCATTTCAAAACAGAAGGAATTTCCACATCTCTGCGATGCTCATGAACACACCTCAGCTGTCGAGGAGCTAAACTGGAAAATGATTTAGCTGAATTAGTCTAAGTTTAGATGAATGTGATGAGAGCGACTACCGCTACAGTACAGTTCACAGAAAAAAGTCGGGTTGAAGTTTCATACTCCTCAAAACATTTCTGACTCCGTTCAGATCGACCGGCGTGATCCTAGTCTCTGGAAAGCTCCGAGATCCAAAATCGATTTTGCAAAGACGTTATTTACACCTATTTTAAAGCTGAAAGTTGCTGTTAAGTGGGTGAATGAGCTCAAGGGTGTAAATAACATCCTGGCTAATCAATTGTGGATCTCGGGGCTTCCAGAGACTTGGATTGGGCTTTGGCCCCTTTTTCGGAGGCTTTTTAGGACGATTCAGCATGTTGAAGCGGCGGCGAGAGAAATCGCTCTCAGTGGCTGTTCAGGTAAAAGGATCTACCTGCCCGTCGCTGTAGTGTCCATGATTTCACCCGTTTTAGTGCTGTTTTCCTCCTCGCTGTTCTCCTTTGCCTCTTCGCCCGTGCCATTTGCATTTTTATCAGACATGCTCTCGATTAGTAGCGGCCATTTTAGTGAGAGCGGTGTCCAACAATGCTGCTCGATCACAACAACGGTTTGTGTATAATCGGCTGAGAGGTATTTCCTTTCACACGGGTGCAGAGCGCGCGAGGCTCTAGTCTTTGTGGTGTCTTCAAATGCAGCGTTTTGGCCGGGGCCCAAGAGACGCGAGGCGCCGCAACCGCTCAGCCTTCGACACAGCTCGTTCTTTGATGTCAGCGTGTCGCGGCCTTTAGAACGAGTCCCCATCTACTTCAGTCGATGGGGAAAACGACGTGGCGCCGGGTCGCTGAAACTTCGCCCCAACTTTCAGTCGGCGCGAGGGCGACGAGATGATGACTGCATTTGAATTTTTATGTGAACTTGTCCTTTAAAGCCGTGGTCATACTTGCAGGACAAACACATAACAGCGCGCACAACCAAATCAGACACATTCCATATATGTGCACGAGTAAACCACGATGGCGACCTCCTGACGACAAGAACAAAGGGCTCATTTGTTTTTTGTATCTCACTCGTCATAAACGAGTGAAAGTATAGACCACAGTGTGCGTGACTGTTTTGCAAGAATAGAAGCAAGGATGAGGAATATTTGCACGCACGCCGCATCGAAGCGAGCGTTCAGTTTACTCCTCGACGCCGCGAGCTGCTGGCTTGTCGTGCTGCGTGTGGACGTCCACACAGAGGTCGTCAGTCCATCATCGGATCATCAGAAAACCAAATGACAGCTGTTTTTGATTCAAGAGGAATCGTTGAAGTCCTTTTTTCCTAAGCAAAAACTCAAAAAGTGCGTTGCTCAAATGCCTCAATTTGACATCAAGAGTAGAATATTTGTTTTTGTTTTTTGTTGGTGTTGTTGGTCTGAAGACTCGAGACATTTGATAAATTGGTTACGAGTATATTGTGATTTTTATAGACAAAGTCATCATCTAATTTAGAAAAAACAGATTAATCGGTAAGATGAAATAGTTAGTTGCAGCCTTGAAGGTGCTATTTGTACGAAAAGTTGATTTTGAACTCAAATAATGACTCTTTGGGATTGAAGAACGGGTCGGCAGCCATCCCGAAGCGTCAGTATTTGAGTTTGGAATGAGACTCGAAAATCAACTTTTCTTCCAAATGGCTTTAATATTTGATTAACTGAAGCCCAGTGCGTTCAAAAAATGTCTAAACACGGTTTAAAAGTGACTTTTATTCGTATAAATGGCATTCAGCCTTTAAATCTCACCCAGATGAACAAATCAGTGTTGACTCACAGTCAGATAACAGCGCAGAGCAGCTTCTCTGTCACGTTCGTTTGATAATCATTGGTCTATTTAAACACTTGGTTGACAAGTACAGGGTTTTTGTTTTTTTTTGAGAAAGGGGAAGTAAGGGCATCAACTTCATCTGACTTGGCAGAACTGTTGACATAAATAAAATTGAAACTATGCAGACTTTGTGAATCGGTCCAAAGGGGTTTTTTTTTTTTGTGATGTTCAGTGTTCACATTGAAGCTATAAATAGAAATGATGTCATTTCAACTTAAACGTGCATCAAGTGAAACCTCTCCGGAGATATGCAGCGAGCACTGATTTGCTGATGTGCAGGAGGCCTGTGGTGAAGAGCAGGTGGTGGTTCCATTCGTCTTAAAATGGTAACATGCAGTTAAAGATTTGTTTAAACTTGGTGCGATTTATCTCAAGCTGTCAGTAAAGTCACAAGTGCAAGTCAGAGGGTTAAAGGTTAAACTGGGGTTAACCTGAAGGGGTTGTTATTTAAACAGACTTTGCGATCTGAAACATTAGCCGTTTTTATACTGGGCAGTAAGCCGCCAATTGGCCGTCCTTTTTGTGGCTAGGTCCGCGGATTTAGACAGAAGGCGGCATATTGGTGGTCTGTTTTGGTCCGCCGATCCAGGAGATGCTAGCGTCTCCTCGGTCTCTCTAGCTGTTTGGTTGTGTCCGCTTGTTGTGTAGCGGTAAGCTACGAACGGTCGGATACTTTCAAATTAAAAGCCCCCCGCTAAGCCCCCAGTTCTAAACTCCAATGGGGTGCAATGTAAAGCTCTTATTTTGAAGACAAACTCGTTGTCACTGTTCACTGCCCAACTTCGTGCTTCACGTCACGTCACATGTTTACGCCTACCCGTTTTTACATCGAGAAGGTGGCAATTTGCCGGCCTTACATTGGAGCAAATGTGCCGCCTTCTCTATGTAAAAAGGACTAGCGACTCAGATGTTGGTCTTTACGTTCACTTACAACAGGTACATTTTTGTGAATGGTACTGTGGTCAGTGGAGCTGTTAAGACACAATAGGGGGATTAGGTTAATTCAATTAAAACTAGATTGAAAATAAAATCTTGCAGAGAAGTCTCAAGGCTCTGGACTTAACTTTTCACATCAGCCTAATATTTTTTTTTTTCTCACAAAAGCAACAAAAGGCAAAAAAAAATGCTCTCAACGAAAGCAGTATCACATTCATAACTCTCATCAGGGTGACTGTCATTCAATTTTCTTGTTTTCTTTACCCATCTATATTTACCTGTCAATTTCTTCCTGTAACTCCTTACCCCTTTACGCCGCAGCACCTCCCCCATCTGTCTGTCAGTTCTGTTTTTTTCCGGTGAGGTGTGTTCGGTCGGGGCGCCGGGGGTCAGGGCCCAGCGATGATCTGGAAGATAAGTGTCTGCTCTAACCCAGGGCTACACCTGTAGGTCACTGCAGGGGGATGCTAATCCCTCAGCCGCCCACTAATACTGATGATCTGCATCTGAGACCCGCTCCCCTGGGAGTGCGCTTGTGTGCGTGTGCGCCTGATGCCGGTGTGTGTTTGGTTGTGGGGGCTGACAGATGAGGCAACAGGGGGCCCAGCAACCCGTGTCTGTCTGTGTGTGTGTGTGTGTGTGTGTGTGTGTGTGTGTGTGTCTCATATGGGGGGTTGGGAGGAATGATTTCATTCTGTGTGTGAGTGTTTATGTGTGTCTATGTGAGTGTAAGCAAGGGTGGAGCTATCTTTAAGGGGATGTTGGGAGGGTAACTGGTCCGTTTTTCTTGGCCTCCACCTTCAGAAGGGGCTTGGATGCTCAGATCCTGGACTGAATAATTTGTCACCTATTTACATGGAGCCAAGAGCTGGAAAAATGGCAAGAGCAGGTGGCTTCTCTCTCTCTCTCTCTCTCTCTCCCTCTCTCCCTCTTGCTTGTGCAGAGACAGAAGCATCTGGCTGCAAACATCCCCCCATCCTCTTCTCTTCTCCTGGGGCTCACTCTCAATGCAGTGCAATATCTTTTTGTCTAAAATAAGAGGGGAAACAATCAATTCCCCCTGAAACAAAAAAAACAAAAACTGAAGGTAAAGTCATCAGAGCATTAAAGGAAAATTCACCCAAAAATGAAAAGTCAGTCATTACCTACTTTCCCCCATGCCAATGGTGAAGGTGAAGTTTCGTTGCCCACAAAACTTTTCCGGAGCTTCACAGCAAAACAGTTGCTGGTATTGTTTTAACCAAGTCTCCAGAATCCCCGGGCTCCTAAATTGGTTTCAAAATACGTTATTCACACCCTTGCCAAGCATTGTGGAAACACTAAATATTTCATTATATTTTCAGTATTCACTCTTTATCCAGCAGCTACATGCTAGATGTTCAGTAAAACACAGAGATCACACAGGACAGAGTGGACTCTGCTCCACAGAGCTGCCACCTGCGAGTGTGTGTGTGCATCTTGACCTCGAGTGCAATGAAAAACCTGGTCGGGTCACAGTGACACTGTCGACTTAAAAAAATCAACTACAGAGCCAGTTTTCAAAAGAGAAGTGACTGAGTGAAACTGAATCATCCCTCAGCCTGTTACACTGAACACCACCCGACCAGATGTGCTCAAGAACAACAGCAGTGATACAGATCACAGATGTGTTTATAATGAAACACTATCACAGATTAAGTACTTCTTCACAGTTCAGTGGTTCCTCTCAATTCTTTGGAGTAACATGTCAAACATCTGATTTGGCTAAATTATATGATGTAATGATAAGATCTTGTTCTTGTTATAGCTACTAAAAAACATACTTTGTTTTAAGCGTGGTTGGATTTTTTGCAAAGATTCTCTTGCGGTTCTACACATTTTGGAGCAGTGACGATCATCAGACCAACTAATCTGTTTCGCAAGTTTGTCAAATGACAGCAGACAAAACATCACGGATCTTTGGAGATTTTCTCTAAACACAACCCAGAAACAGCTTCAGTGAACTAAATGGTTTCTGGTCCTAAATTCATACAACCATAACACAAATCCAAAGTATTGGACAGCAGCCTACACTGGTGTAGGTTTTACCCATCACCTTCAAAAAACAGAACCGTCATCCTGTGACATCATGCAGTCAGGGAGAATTGCTCTTGCGCAGGTTTCTTACTGAAAGTATAGTTGAACATGTACACTGCTGCCATTAACATAAAGACTCGTACGGTCTGTTAATAAAAACGTGTGACTGCCAATGTTGTTTTGGTCCCTCCCCTGTGACAGTGAAGGGTGCTTTACTGAGAAGGGTGAGCCTTGCAGCGAGAACCTGTGAGTCTCTGTTCAGGGTGAATACAATCTACAGCAACAGACAGTTCCAAATCTCAGGCAGGGCAGGATGGTAGCAAAAGTCAGATTCTTATACACTTCTTCTATAAATCCATTTCACATGTAGAGGCGAATGCACGTCTCTAAATACACATTCGCAATTCTTAGTGCACTCATTTGGATTGAGATACAGTTTTCCAACTCTCCACACACATCTGCAGATGAATACTACCACAATAATACCACATACGACAGGAAAGATGACAAGTTGAAATGGCTGAGATTAAGTTTGGGACTGTGGGAAAGTGCGTGCACGTTGCACGGAAAGCTATTTACATTTGTGTCAATTTCTATCTCTCATAGTTTCATAGACAATACATTTTTTTTTTTCAGTTGGACCTCCTCACATAGCGTGAGCAACCTCTTTTAAGATTGTTTTAATGACAGTAGAAAACAATTTAATACAAAAAATAAAGCAATCTTGATGATTCCTGACTTGACCTTGCACCCTTCCACCACAAAATGCAAAGACAGCAGTCGTAGCGTTGTGTTACACCATATTGTCGCAGCTCACAGCAAGAAGATGGCGAGACATTAACTGGCATCTCCCTTAATTTATGAACAATACACAAGATGACCATGACAGAAACAAAGATGAATAACTGAGATGTCGACCTGGAGCTTCCTGCTTCCTCAGACTTTTGCATACAGACTAATTACTGCTGCTTCCAACCAGGTCCAATAATAAAACACATGGCCATCAATATTGAACTGGTCAAACAGATCACGGTTCCAAGTATCTAGAAATGAGGCTTAGCAACCTCTTTTCTTCACAGCACAACATGTCGTTTAGCATAATGGAAATCACAGTGATTGCAGTTTGTCCCCATCTTTGCACTCGATCTGAACTTACCGCACCGAAACGGTATCACCACGGCTGCTCGCCATGCCTGTTACAGTATATTAGAGTCACATATTTACAGTGCTACCAGTAAGAGAAATTCCAAATGTTGGAGGGGAAACAAGAGCGAGGAAGAAAGTTAATATGAGGCGGCGAGAACAGGCGAAACATTACTTGATTAGGTGCGCAGTTTGGAAAAAAAAAGGTGATTGGGTCTGTCCTCAGGCTACCTAACTCCATACTCACACACACATGCACATGCTGGTGCTGCATGCTAATCATATTTCACCCCAATCACTAAACACACATTCATTTTTGAAGGTTTATCCCAGGCGGCCATTTCAAATTATTATGTATGTGATTCCAACCACACAGAGCACCAGAAAGTGTTTACTCTCTTCATTGAGGCGCTGGATAAGTTGAGAGCAGAAGCTAAGTGTACTACAGTCTATGGCAGAAGAATAAACATTTTCCTTTATAGCCTGAGGACCCACTTTTCATCTGTCAAGCATGTTTTAATAATTAATCTGTTTAATACACACACAGCATCTGCTGGGTACAACTCCCATCCTCCCATTCAAACTGACTAGCACAGCTGCCACTGTTTGGGTGTACTGTACAGGTCTGGAATATGATAAGATGTTTTTGTTTTTTTTCCTCCCCTTTTGCTATACACAGACAGCGCGCCACTATGCATGCTGACATACAGTATATAGACACACATGCACAAACTTGTATATGCACACACTCTTGCAAAATAGTCCATGCTGAAGGGGTGAAGCCCTCACTGTGGGCCTACTTTCCCTATGTATTTCTCCTTGGTGAACAGGCCAAATGGGGATTGTGTAAATTAAATACATTTCTTTTTCCGGCAGCAGAGAGAAATGATGCCAGATTAAGCCCATGAATATATACATGGGCCAGGGCTGACCTGTCTCCAGACGCCTGATTTCCCTGGAGGGGTGCTGACATGGTGAGGGGCTCCAGGGGTGTGTAGGTGTGTGTATGCATGGGCGTGCATGTGTGCTTGCGAGCGTGTGTGTATGTGTGTGTGTGTGTGTGTGTGTGTGTGCGTGTTGCACAGTGCACCTCAGACAGAGGTGAGGAGATCTCTTGAACAGGTCCAAATTGAGCTTAATCTCATTCCTCATTGTGCTGGAACAGGAATGAAATTGCACAATTGCACTTTAATCGACGATCGAACTCCCGCTCCCCGTCCTCCTCCTCCCCCACCCTCTCTCTCTCTCTCTCTCTCTCCCCTCCTTTTCATTTCTCTCGCTCCCTCTGTCTCTTTGTGTCCTTGGCCCTAAATTCCTTACATGGGCCGCTGGGCATGATTGCCCGTTAGTCTCTGTTTTCCCCTCTTTCCTTTTTTGTTCCAATGGAAACATCTAATAATGTCTGTTCGAGCAATCAGGAGGTTAATGTGGTTAGGATAAGGGCAATCATAAACCAATAAAGGCCATCCGGATGCCCCGCTTCTCTTTCATTCCACGTCTAATCCTGGGAGATTGTGATTTTCGGGAATCCTCTGCTGCATCCGTTGCACTGGAGCGCGTCTCCATCATTGGCAGGAAGGATTCAGTCAGTCCCCTTGGGTTGATTACATGCACACACACAGTCATTTGTGCCTCACAGGTGCTTCTTATTATCTAAGGTAGGAAACCTCTGCTCAGCTGAATATTAGCCATATGAGGGGCATTTGCCTTACAAAGAGTATAGAGAGCGAAAAAGAAGAGATTTATTTAAAAAAAAAAAAAAAAAAAAAAAAAAAAAAACTCTCAGTCATCTCCTCCAAATCCTCACAGAGCGATCACATTCAGCAGTTTGCCTTTTTGGTTCTCTCGCTGAGACGTCGTTCGCAAAAAATCAAACAAACCGCAGTCTCCAGGAGAATCTATTTTTGTTATGAGTGAAACGAGCTGAGGACAACATCTGACTCCACTAAACTAACAGCGACTGTGTAAGGATTACACAGATCCGTGTCAGTAACCACAAAGAAACGCTCGACTCCGCCGAACGCAGCTCAGCCCTTAAGTCAACAGTCTTCCATTTACATGCCGACGTGCGAGCAAGAAAAACCTGTAGCGGCGACAAAAGTACAAGAACGGGTACCATAAAATGTTTCGAAAGTGGAGCAAACGGCTCAGCAAATTAAGTTTTTTTTCCCTCTGAGATATCACATATTGTTACGTAGTTAAATGTGTGTGTCCTGCAAGTGTACAATTTTCACCTGGAATCTGCACATGTGTATAATAGCACAATTATTATAAAACACACATTTCCTGGAGCAATTTAATGGTTTTACAGCATTGTACTCAGATAATAATGATTTCTGCGCATCACAATGTGCATGTGAACATAATGAAAGGAAAGCGTGGAGAAAAACATACACCAAGGCGAGATGTGGCCCTGTTACATATTTAGAGGAAAAAAAAATTGCAGGTACTTGAGCCATGTAAAATGTGTTGATTTGTTGCTCAAGGTGTTGGAACAAAACAATGCAACAAAGGTTCCCAGGCTGTTGTATCTGGGGTGGATGTACTCATTATGGCCCATAATGAAGGGCCCTGCTTACCGCTGTGCATCTACTAAGCAACAGTGACGACCTACGCACACACACACACACACACACAGACATTCACACACATACATACACAGGCCAGGCCGCTGCCAGGCTGTCAAGTCCAAAAATAATTAGGCATCAAAATGAGTTTCCCTGTTTTTTTTTTTCTCCTCTCCTTGTTCATTTTATTCATGTGCTGGAACTCGGGAGACTGGCTAATGCAGTTAACATGCTCTCATCATGAATTTTCATTACACCATTACATGGGTACATTACAAGAGCAGGGGAGCTGCGACTACAGGGATGCCATCAACATGCGCACACTGACAGAAACACACACGCACACAAACACACACGCGTAGAAATCCCAGACACACGTAAACCCATGCATTTATTCAGATGAGCGAATGCATACCAGGAGATGCTGTCTTACTCTGGTTTGCAATATTGTTATATTTGTAGCTCTGTAAAACACACAGATCTTATATTATTGGGTAAGCTACAGTGTGTGATTAAAGAAATAGTTCCACATTTTGGGAAATACGCTCATTTGTTTTCTTTTCGAGATATAGATGAGAATAAATACCACTCTAATATCGGTCCATTAAGTCCCCGTGTCTCTTTTTTCAGTTGTTCCCGATGAGAAAAGAGCATACGTGGCAGTGTGCGGCCGCCTAGACACAAAGCGAAGCACTAAGTGTCTTTTTTTCAGACCGCTCTTAGGCTTTTGTGCAGCCGCTCCCAGTGCTTTTAGTTAAAAGTATCAGGCAACCAATCATATAATAAATAGGGTGGGACACGACACCCGTCACCCTGGTAACCGAGAAGATGCAGGAAGGCTTCTTCTGGTTTGTGTGTCTATACAGAGGTTTATGATATATGTGATATAAACTCAATATAAACAACAGAGGCAGAAAAGCCCAACCCTAAATGTTTCATCACCCAACCCATTGAAAGCTTATTGTTAGCCAACCCTCTGTTAATGTACCCTTCAAGTTAGCTACCGAGCTAATGGCAATCAAACCAACCTGGATTTTTCTTTTTCCTCTTAACCGCTCAAATCAGTCTAACAGTGTGGTTCTTCCAGGAAAAACAACATTAGATGGACATGGGCCCTGAATATCTACAGCTACAGCTCGTTGCTGGTTAGTTTATGTTAGTATAAATAATGGAAGCAGTCGGAAAACAGCTGTCCTGGTTCTATCCGTAGAACTTCTTTTTGTTTCGTCCTGTTTGTTTAATCTGGACAAAAAACAAAGTGCAAAAACATGTTGTGGTTTTGAAATACATGCCATTGCTCATTATCTTACAGCTGATACTCGGTAAAGTAATCTGGCTGTTTGGGGCAAGTAAATAATGCAAGAAATGCCAATAAACAAATGATCCTGTGGTCAAACTCTCACAACACAAAAATTTGCTGGTGGTGAATACACTATTACCCATCTGGTCTCTGATTCAGACCCGAGGCAATGTATTAAGGTTTCATTCACGTGACGTTAAGCGTTAACTCGTGGAAGTGTTTCTAGACATTTTAATGCAGAAATGTTACATATATCTATAATCTCTTATAAAACCACACTGTCTTTTTTGCATTCCATGTTTTGTATGGATTAAATACATGCTCAGGAAATGTGTTCATTAATGCAGTATAGAGGTGTGGGTTATTGGATTTGTTACTTCTGGACAGACTGACTGTCTGTCTCCAGTCTAAAAGCTAAGCTAAGCTAACTGACTGCTGGCTGTAGCTTCATATTCATTGGGCAGACATGAGAGTGGTATTAATCTAATCTTCTAACTGTTGGAAAAAAAACAAACAGCTAACAGTATTTCTAAAATGTTGAACTACTGCTGTAAGGGTGGAACAGGAAGGCTCTTAGTAACATCACAATAATTCACATTAAGAATATGGTCTTACTTGTCTTCATAAACTCACTAGAGACATATTAAACATGTCCATGTTGTTCCAAAGGGTCAGTGAGCAACAAGGGCCTATGTGAGTGTGTGTGTGTGTGTGTGTGTGTGTGTGCCTTATTGCTAGTTGTTGCAGTGTAGCATTTTAGCGGGTGTGTGTCTATCTCCCTGTGAAATGGGTTTTCTATTGCAGATCTGCTCATGCTCAATTACCCATAGTCTCCTGGGGCTTAGGGAAGGTAAACACACATCAGCTGGGCCTGATTTATTTCACTATCCCACAGCAGCCTGGAATTAAGGCATTCATGCTCTCACACACTCTCACATACACATACACACACACTACCTGCACCGATTCAGCAGTTTTGTGCATAATAATTAATAATAATAATTTAATTACAGAGATGGTTATGCTGTTAATGCTGCTTCGTCAGTTGCAGGGTTTTACACAGAGACAACGTCTCAAGTAGCCCACTAAAAAAGACATTAAATCCCCAAGATCAAACAGTTAATTATCATCAGACAGTAATGCTTTCAGTGCTTACACAGCTAACTTATGAAAGTCCTAATGCCATGACAGATGAGAGAGCGCTGCTGCCTTTGTTACCATGCCAAGGCCCTGCGTCCCCTAAAGCCTAAATCATCTGCCATCCCTGTCTTCCTTCCTTCCTTCCTCCCTGTGCCTTCCTTCTTACTTTCCGTTTTTTATCCAACAGGTACATCAGTGCTTCACCCTCCTCTGGTTTTCATGCATGGTGTTCTTATTGTTTCCAATGAATAGACTGTCGATTGGGAACGTGACCCCATTAGACCCCAATTAGGTCCTATCTGAAGCCAGTCATGGAACCAGCACAATATCCTTGGTGAAACATGTCGAGATAACAGAAGGGAGAGAGGAGATCGGCCTGTTGGTCAGCCTACGAACTCAGAATGATGAGAACACCTTGGGGTGGACTCGGTGCTTTGGAGACCTTAGGCAAATTCATTTATGGTTTCCTCCTTCGTTCTATTTTCTACCTTTTTTTAAAAAAAAAAAATCACCATTTGTCTTATTTGTCTAATATTAAGTTGATCAATTAAGTAATATCATAGTGCCTGACGAGCAAAACAATTTGACACAACATCACCAGGCTCCAAGTAAGTTGGATTCAAATAAATTTGATCATTGAACATTCAAGTTAAACATTTTTGCCAGCGCTCAGTATGTTTCACTATTGTTGCCTCCCCCACAGTTGGTCAGTGAAGGTGCAACTTCAGAACTCATTGGCTGATTGTGGGGAAAATGATGAGTCACACTAGCATGAAGTCAAATGCTGTCTGTATCCTAGAAATGTCTGTCAAATCAGTACATAAAGGTTTCAACTGTAGGTCACCTCTGTCATTTTATCCTTTTTTCTTTTTCATGTTAAATTTCTACACAGGAAGTTCCTTGCATGGTTCAACGTCAGTTTTAAACTTTCCAAATACAATTTTTGCTTTACGTTAAAGCGTCACATCAATGACAAACCCCAGCACTTTAACAGGACATATCCCCCAGTAGATGCATCACTACTTGTTGGTTACCACTTATTTTTTACACTTACACTACATTTTCTCTTAAAACTCTGAAAGCACAATGTGAATTGACATGACCTTACCCGACCTGAACATTTTCCCTACATTTTTGTCTGAAACTACATCTTTCTGTTGTATGTGTATGGATATATCTGTAATTTCATCAATGCCAACACTGGTGATAACTGACATTTGCCTCCTTAGATACACAGCTGTCTCTTTAAGTTACACTAGTGGTAAGGCTTGAGGGATGGCATTGTCAATAAGCTATCTGTTTTTTTTCAGACTGAACCATCTCGCCAGCTATTGAATGGAGCAATATGTGACTTTGTCAAATACTTTATAATCCAATCTCTGCCAAACTAATGACATTCCAGTTAGATTTAGCTGCATTTTGTGGTAAGTGCCAAATGGTTAATATTAGCATGCTAACATGCCAAACTGCCATTGTGAGCATGTGAGCATGCAGACTTTAGCGTTCAGCTCAAGAGACAGCCACAGCATGCTGAAATGCAGCCTCACAGAGCTGCTAGTCTTTTATTCCACCAAAAAACCCCAATAAACCCTCCGTAATTTGTTGAACGGATAGAGGCTTGTTACATTAACATCTTTTATTCCAATCACAAGATGTAATTTATGATCTTTTTGCACCACTTCATCAAGTTGTGCATCTCTCCCTGCATACATATGGGCGATGTTTGGTGGTTTTGGGTAGGAAAACTGAAGGTCTGACTGCTGTGCTGTGACTTTCTTTGATAGCAGAGCTTTTCAAGGTTTTCACATTAGAGCTACTTGCTTTGAAGCATGTAAACAAGCCTTCTTGTCTTCTGTATAGTGCTCATGCAAAGTCTTTTGTGGGATGTGTCATTTCAATGCAATATATTTATGAATAAATAATGACAATAAAATATGTACAAAAAAGATGTACACATGGTCATCTGACTCACCAGTGGGGGTAATTAGTTTGGTAACATGATTTTGGTCCAAGACCGAGCACATGCTTCTTATCTATGAAGGCTACTAGTTGCAGTCTGGGATTTGTTAATTTCTAACAGGGGGATGTCCCAATGGGAGCAAGGACTTTGTTGCTGGATGAAAACTATATGTGTATTTATGTCTCCCCAACAATATTTGATTACAGAGGTGTCTTGGTTTAGGTTTCTTACTGCATGACTCCAGATCTGCTACAGATTGTCAACATGTCTCTTCTCTCAGGTGTCTTCCCCCAAGCCATGAAGACTGCAGTCATTAAACCACTCCTGAAGAAGAGAAATCTAGACACATCAATAATGAATAACTATAGGCCCATATCAAACCTCCCAATTTTAAGTAAAATAATTGAAAAAGCTGTTTTTCAGCAGCTGAACAATTACTTGATGATAAATGGCTGTTTTGATGTCTTCTAATCAGGATTTCGACCACATCACAGCACTGAGATGGCTCTTGTCAAGGTTCTCAATGACATTCATTTAAACACAGACAGTGGAAAAATTTCGGTCTTAGTATTACTAGATCTCAGTGCTGCGTTTGACACGGTCGACCATAATATACTACTGGACAGACTGGAAAACTGGGTTGGACTCTCTGGTACAACACTAAATTGGTTTAAATCCTATCTAAATGATAGAGACTACTTTGTGTCTATTGGTAATTACACATCTGAACAGATGAAAATGACAAGCGGAGTACCCCAGGGCTCCATTCTGGGGCCTCTACTATTCAACATTTACATACTCCCCTCTAGCTCAGATAATGGAAAACAATGATATTTGCTACCATAGTTATGCAGATGACACACACATTTATATAACCATATCACCAGGGGACTATAATCCCATACAAACGCTGAGTAGATGCATTGAACAAATCAATGATTGGATGCGTCAGAGTTTTCTTC